>ML777856.1:487583-542980 GCA_009831015.1 Picea engelmannii | reverse complement strand
TTAGTGAGCCTCCAAATCTTAACGATATGCATACCATCAATTAACTATTTTAAATATAAATCCCAAAATGCATTTTAGGTAACTCAAGAATTCAACTTGTTCCAAATGAACATTTCATCAACTATAAGGATATAATGGCAAACACATGACATGTTTTTTTATCTAACTATTATGATTTAAATTTTTCTTGCCTCTTTTCCCTTGATCTCCTTGGAGGCCTGTAGACTCCCTCTCTAGCTGTGTTGTCCACACATGTCAATTTATCTTTCTTTCTAATTGGTAGAAGGATCGCCTAATGAGTCAAAGTAGTCTTGTTTTTTCATGATTAACTCAAGTTTTAAATAATAAATTACAAAGATTTGCACTTAGTTCTTGCCTCTTTGCCTAAATATAAATATCTTTTTCAATACACAAGATACAAGAGAACAATTCTCATGGTTTTAAACTAGATTTTACTGATATATATTGAATGTTATCAATGGGCTTAGATACTAGAATTCTTCTTTAATAATGACAATATTTTTCATTATATAAGTAAAGAAGCTTTTAACTCAGGTTTGACCTCAAAATATATTTAATATGAAAGGGAATTTTTATTGTAAATACCTTTATAAAGCTTGTAACCAACACCACCATATTATTATTTCCTTAATAAAATGGAGAAATGTATTTCCAATTTTACAACTTGAGATGGGAATCATCTATGTGATTATGTATGTAACGGTGCATAGAATGCATTGAATATGTGCATTAAAATTTTGTGATAATTTAGTTGTCTTGGTTTGGTTTGGAGTTGGACTCCCTCTTAAATGATACATACACCTCTCAGAATGCATATCTAAATCCTACTCTTCCACTAAATCTTGAGCCAGACAAATTTGTCTCCTAAACCTAAAACATTTTATCATTCAACCATGGCTAACCTACAATTTCCTTGTAATGAAAACCATGTTAAAGAAACAAATTTTAGGGAACAAAATAATTAGGAAATACTATCATATTTTATAATATTCATCAAAATCCAAACCATTATCTATAATGTGATATGGATTTATATACATGAACAAACCATTATCCACAATGTGATATGGATTTATAGACATGAACAAAAAAAAGGAAATAAAGCTAGTGTTACACTTTTGTTAACATCATTTTGAAGGATGCAAAAACGCTAATTATAAACCCATCCTTATACCCATTTTGAAATACAAGTGAAAATTTTCATGGTCATTTTAAGTTTTATGTTTTAGAAAAATCAATCTTCATCGATTTCTCATGGTAGAAAATTTCATAACTGCAAAAAAAAATATAAGAAAATCCTGCACATTATGCTAGATTTCGAAGTGAACATACTCATTTTGAAATGTAATTGGACCTTTGAACTTGCATTCTTAGTTCTAAAGTTTAGAAGCATCACTTTTTATGCTAGATATCAATGTTGAAAGTTAAAAGAAGAAAACATAAAGAAGCGTGAACCAAAAAGGAAGCATAAAACACTAGAACCACTAAACCAAATCACAATGAACACACAAAATTCAACAAATTTACCATAGTTAAATTTATTTTAAGTTTCATTAATAATATTTAAATGATACATTTTCTTTCCTCACAAACATTATACTACCTACAAATAACACTCGTGTTATCATTTTGTTAATTAGATATTGCTATTGCTTGAAAGATGTCCTTGTATTGGGGATTAGTTGTGCTATCATTATGATATAATAATACTAATATACCTAAGAATATCCCCTTGTTTTGGAACTAGTTCAACGTTTAAGGGAATTGTCCATGACAAAGATAACACAAGAAGTATATTTCTCTTGTAATCTCATATAAACATCCCTACTTTTTGTTTATTATGCACTAATATTATATTTTGATGTTCTATTTGTAAATACCCTCTTATTCTTATTCCCTGCACCATTTGTCTTTTCCATGTTGATTTTTTTCTTTTCCATGTTGTTTTTGTTTTCTATTCTAAAATAAAAATTGTTAAAAAATACAATGAAAATAGGACCTTGTCTCTTACATTGATAAAGGATCCAATTTTCTTACTATTCTTCCCATCATCCTTTCGATTTTAGTTTTAAGAGTTCTAGATTGTCCAACACTAATCAAAAGTTTGTTTTCTCATTTTTTTCTATAGCTTCCCCGAAGCTATAATATTATGTAAAAGTATCTTACCATGTTCGAACACATATAAACACACTCATATTTGAGTCAACACACCATTCTAATTATAGAAGTCTATTTGTTATTTACGTCTCATGCTATTGACATTAGCTTGATTTATTATTGATTTATTATTTTTTAACATTTCCAAAACTTTATCATGCATATTGATGTGTTTTTAGATACTATAAATAGATTTTTAATATGATATGCTTTAACCTATAAATGATATGCTTTAACAAAACTTCCCACCAAGGAAGCACAATCAAGATCCACCAGCTCCTCCAACAACAACGACTTCACCGAGCACCCAATTGTAGAGGAAATCCCCCTAGGGGACCCACCTCGTTAATTTTCATTCTCTTGTTAGTTTTCAGGTTTCTTATAATTTTGTTTAGTTCCAATTTTTGTGACATGTTAAGCACTGCAAAGACTTTTGATCTCATTTTTGAGATCCTGGTTTCGAAGTTTTGATTGCCTAGTTTCCTAGTAAGGGCAGGCTTAGGTCTTTAGAATTTTTTAGTCCATCTCTCTGGATGACTCTTCCAACTCCCTCTTAGTTCATCCCAAACCTCTTGAATGTACAACTACTTTATTTTTAATGAAATAGATTAGGAATTTACAAAAAAATAAAAAAAATCTTTACAATTTTTTTTTTTTTTAATTTTTTTATATTTATATTTAGGCATATGATGCAAATCCACAAATTTTCAATAGAGAGAAAAAAATGTGTGTAGTTATGCATTTGGAGACCCCTACATAGTAAACATGAAGTGGAGTAGTAGTCCTCGTAAATTTCTACACTAAATGCTACTTACATGAAGGCACAATATCATCCTAAAATCATACACATAAAAAGTTGTCTTCACTTTGAAAGTCATCCATAGTTCCTTGGCTGACATGTGTAAGCTCCCACATATATATTGAAATAGAATGCCACATTTAAGAATATTTTAATTATTTAGTTTGTAGTTTATTTTTTCACAAGTGGTTCCCCAATAATGGAAATGGGGATTCCTTATCGAGGGCTTAGATGATGATTACAATTTATGTATGTGTTTGTTCTAATATCTTTAAAAAAGTGGTTCCCCAATAATGGAAATGGGGATTGCTTATCGAGAGCCTAGATGATGATTACAATTTATGTATGTGTTTGTTCTAATATCTATAAAAAAAACTTCTAGTATATTTAGGCTTTTGATGGAGACCCACAAATTTTCAATATCTTGAAAAACTATGCATATTATGCATTTGGATCTCCTACATAATAAACAAAAAGTGGAGTATCGGTTCTATTAAATTTATACACTAAACGAAACCCTACTTGAAGACACAATATGGTCCTAAAAGTATTTATCTCAAGTGGTGATAAGCAAAAAGTTTTTTTTTCTTTGAAAGTTGTTGTAACGACCTCCATCATTACGACACCTAGCGAAGCAAAAAGTGCAATTTTTTTAATTTTTTTTAGGTAGGAAGGCAACGATGACAACACTAAAATACACAACCTAATGATGAAAACCACGCACGTAGATCAATTAACAATCAACACTGATTCAACCCACTTAGAACATCGTACAACTGGTCAAAACATGAGGAAATCAAAGACAGAGATGAACAACTACCCGCCCAACACAAACACAACAATGCCTACAAGCTAAAGGGAAACATCCACCATCCTGACACAACGGCCTTGACGACTAGTAACTAGAACCTATATGGAACACAACCCAATGCATGAAGGTGTTATAATCCCAAACACCAACAACAACTACAACGAACAAACACCCATAATCGGAAGCACAGACTCCAACCAGTTATCATTCACCTCTGTCTGTGAGGGCACACGATGATCCCCTCATCCAGAATCAAGTTGTTACTGGACAAAGAGTGGGACAACCACCATGGCGCAACAACAAACTGGACCCTTGACACAAGTTAAATTCAATGTGCTAGGAGATCAATCAACTATCCCAACACCTGATGACTAACCCTAGCACCCAATCGACGAGTCAACAAGACGACTAAGTGATTCATACAACACAAAATTTTCTTGCGCAACAAAATCAATCTGCGCACCCTAATTAATTTATTAAGGTACCTATCCTTTAAAATAAAATTATCAATAAAATATTGTGGAAATATTGTTGATAATGGTTATTATAAGATAATGGGTAATACATATATTGTACAACAATATATAATGGTTAACCAATAAAATTAGCAATAAAAGATAAAGGTGTATTAATGATATTAATATATAACCAATAAAATTAACAAGGATAATGGTTAATATATAAAAGACATCAGATAATGGTTAATACATATCCTTTCAAGATATTTTATCTGTGTATCTTGTTGGTATTAATATATATTTTGATTGCTGAGGCAATAAAAGATATAGTGTTAATATACATGTACAATATCCTTAAAAGGATTAAGGATAAAAGAAATTAACAAGATTACCAAATGTATCGTTGTCACCATAAGTAAATATATATCGCTGTGAATTTATCCAAAAAGAAGAAAAACATTGTCATAAACACAATTAATAAACTTGTTGTTAGATGATAATAATAATAATATACATTTATAAAAAAAACGTTGTTATTGAATGGTATAACCCATTGTCCAATGCGAGCAACGCTGCCCTTCCATAATGTTGTCAATACCAAGGCAATTAAAGCGAGCTACTATCAATGTTGTTGATTAATTATTCAATTGCAGGTACATTAAAGGCAGTATTGCAGTCTATTAACTTTGTTGTAGGCAATTACTATATGGTTGTTTATACGCTACTGTCATATGGTAAGCATGATATAGCTGGCATAAAGATGATATCCCTGATATGAATTAATTACTATAATTTTTTGGGTGCTACCATAAATCGCTGGTAAATAAACAGCATTGTCCATTAAAGGTCATGATCAACGTTGTTCACAAATAATTTTGTTTTGCATTACCCTCTTATTCTCTGATTATTAAATCTCTATACATTGCATAAAGTCGCAGTCAGAATTATTATTGTCAACTATAAATAATGCTACCCCAAACGTTGTGCGTGGAGTGCTATGAATAACAATGACCCTCTATTAAAGGATATATCAATGTGCATAATTAAAGAGATAACAATGACACTGTCTATCACCGAGCGTATATTAAAGAAAATCCAAAAACCCATATTAAGAAATATATCGTTGTGCATCCACGAGATACTTATGAATTCGCTACCACTAAAATGTTGTCAATCAACTCGTTGGGTTTACCATTCAATTCATTGAGTTTTAATACTAGAAAATCGCCTAGTTTTAACCTCAAAATTGTTGGGTTTCATCAGTGAAAGTTTGTTGAGTTTTATCATAAAAAGGCGCCGAGTTTATTAATGAAAATCGAATTCAAATATATATTATAAACCACATTGAAATTTCACTCAACAAGGTAAAGGAATGAGGGTTCACAGTCAATGGAACAGTAAAAAAAAATCGTAGTTGAAGATTCACCATCAAAAGTAATGAATTATAGAGGGAATTCGAAGTTGAATGTGTTAAAACTGAAGGGTAATTTCTCCATCAAAATAATGAATTGCAGAGGGAAAAAATTCACGGTTGAATGTATTAAAACGCAATGTAATTTCGTCATCCAAACATAATTAATTGTAGAGGAAATTTGCGGTTGAATGTATTAAAACACAATGTAATTTCACCATCTAAACATAATGAATTGCAAAGGAAATTTGTGGTTGAATGTATTGGAATGCAGATGATATTTTCCATTCAACATAATAAAACACAGAGGGATAAATTCTAGGTTTAGTGTATTGAAACATAGAGGGTATTTGCCATCAAACATAATAAAACGTAGAGGGATAAATTCGAGTTTTAGTGTATTGAAATGCAGAGGGTATTTTCCATCAAACATAATAAAACATAGAGATTATAACGCAGAGGATAATAAGAGGATCATAGAGAGAAAAGGTAAACAATCACAGAGGTATTCAATTGCAAAAACGCGCAAGAAAATTCGTCAACCAGGAACAATCAACAGGGGTAGACAGCTGGGAAAAACTATCCTTTGCTCATCATCCATGCACAAAAAAGCAGGGCATTGGGATCTATAGGTCTATTAACACTGAAGTGACGACCGTCGATCCAGATCCTAGCCAACTTCTCAGGCGTGGACTGATGATATAGGGATGAGGACGAACGATAAAGAATAATCTCTTCATAATAATCATTAAAAAAAATAGAACATTCAAAGCAATCAGGGATTGGTTTCCAAGGGAATCAATTCAATGCAACGAGTGTAAAACTATGACGACTTTAAATTCTCGATTAAAAACATTGAGTAAAAACATTTTTTATACAATAGAAGTACAATGATGGAAGCACAAGATCAATATTAATCTACCATTCAAAATAAGAGCATGCGTACCATAGCCCAAGGTGACAGCTCTGATTCGTTGTCCCGCGTGCTCTGTCCATCTCCCACTTGCCCACTGATGTGACTTCACTGGTACCTCCCATCCAACGCTAGGGGTACTTTTCTTCCCCCTTCGGTCCCCGAGCATCAAATGGGCCACACACTCTAAACAGAATAACAACTAGCAACCAACTCGCCTCACAAGGTCGAGCTACCACTCGTTAGCTGAGCTGGGTATCCTAATGGTATTTATCTCAAGTAGTGATAAGATTTTTTTTTTTTTCACATTGAAAGTTGTCCAAAGATTCTTGGATGACATGTGTAAACCCCACATATATATTGAAATAACATTCCACTCTCAATAATAATTTAATTACTTTTTCAATCTAATTCATCGGAAACATGTAGGATGTATTGAAACCAAAACATAAAGACAAATTGATGTATTATCGTACTTTCAAAAGCCTCAATTCAAGATTCTACATTATCTTCATGTCTCAATATCTTTTGAGCGACTTATGAACTTATGAATGAGAGATATATTAAATATGTGAGAATCAAACGAATATCAATATAATGGATAATATAATAGGTTCCTTTAATGAACAAAGAGAGATAAATTAATTTTCACCAAAAATTGGTCATAAAAATGTTGAAGGTATTTCCTTGGAAGGTGACATAGTTAATTCACAGAAAAGAAAAAAAGGCCAATGAGACATAGGGAGACTATTCCCACTAGAATGGGTCTCCAAATTTTTATTTATTGAACCAATACCTCCAAAAAATGAGAAATATAAATCATGTCAATGTATATGCATTATATGTAGTTGGAAACTTGGCAAGGCAATGAAATTCTAAATGAAGTTAAATACAATAAGGAAGCATGTAGGAAAGGCGTATGATAAGAAAACTGTAAATGCCAAGGATAAATATATTATTATATGAAAATATTGTGAGGAATGATATCATGTCAAATATAAAGATTAATATAATAAATACTTAATAAGTAAGGGAAAACTCAAGGCAAGTGGAGAAACCATCACATATCTATTTGGAAAGACGATAAAAATAATATATTTATACAAGATGATGTAATTTATCATTTTATTTCACATATTATGTAGAGGTCTCTCTATGTTAGATTATCCATATTGCATGAACTATCTATATTTTATTCGAGTGTAGAATTTTCCATCATATCACTGGTTTGTAACAAGTGGTTAGAAATGGGAAAGATATCTAGATCAAGTAGAAAAGGATGATATGAAAGAGAAGAATGGAAATGCTAGGTTTTTGTCATTTCCTTTGGATGGGGTTACAACTCTTGATAATAGTTCATGGATCTGTGTGAGAATTTATATGTTGTTGGTGTTGCACACATTTTGTAACACCCTAGGTTCGAGTTATCTATGACCAACAAAACCCACCAGAAATGATCCCTTTTGGCATCAATTGCTTGCGTAGATGAAGTCTCACCCGATGTATCTATTGGGATTGCAAGAACCATATTTCTACAGTAATGAGGGAATGGGAGGTGACCATTCTAATCATTCTTCCTTAGTATGTTTGTGTGTAAAATTATGTCCATATTCCTTATTATCTACTTAGTGATTTCATATTCATACTATCATTATATTCCAGTTTACCACATAACCCATTAATGTAATAGTCATGATTATTGCATAATGATTATATATAACACAAATATAATATAATTATCATAAAACATAATCCATGAACATTCATAAAATAGACATATAACAAAAGAATTAACATGGTTCACCCAACATTGGGCTACGTCCACAACGAATGGCTTATTTATTATGCATTTATCAAATTCTTATAGCTTGCACACTATGCTTACAAAGTGTTGGCCCTTGACCAAGTTTTGGAGAACCTTGGTCATTTTTGACCAATTTTGGGACTTTGACAGGCTGGTCGAAGGTGGAGCGCAAGGCGAAGAAGAGATCATGGGATCTCAAGCCCTTCTTAGGGAATGTTTTGGGCTTAGGGTTTATGTAATGGGTATGGGATGTCATCCCATGGGTTTACCCATGTTTAGGACCTTTTGTAATCTATAAATAGAAAGCTAGGTGATGCAAGTAAGGGGGGATCTAGTAGAATCGGCTTAGTGCAGAGCTAGAGGCTTTGTGCATATAGTGTGTAAAGAACTTGTAGAGATAATTGCAAGTGATTGTAAGAAGCTTGTGTGAAGATTATAAGAATAATTTGTGCTTAAACCTAGCTCGAGGAAGGAGGATCTGGCGAGGTGCGTGTAGATATCCTGTCCTATGCGGAGTGGGTTCCTGTGGCTTTGTGCTTGTAGAAGATTGAAAGAAGACAATAAATATGAGAAGAGTTGGTGGACGTAGCCCCACACTGGGGTTAACCACGTATATCATGTGTTGTGGTTTCTTTGTGCATTATAGTTGTTATGTTATTGATGCGATGTATGCTTAGTGAAATGATATATGTTATATGCTTTTGATATAATAGCTTATTGCTTAGTAATGTGAATGAATGCTAGATCTGATCTATTTCTATATGTTGAGTGCTTAGTATTATGAATAATGCTATTTTTATATGATTAGTAATGTGAATGAATGCGCTGCTCTGTAACTAGGGTTCTGACCTGCAATGTGAATATGAGTTAAATACTGATGAATATTAATTGCTAAGTGCTCTGTTAAGTGTTGTAATCACAGATCTGTGTCCTAGATAGGTTGTAGACACTTGGGTCCTACAACCTCCCCTACCTCTACCTCGAGTGAGACTTCATCTGCTTCACAGGTGTTGCCGAAAGGGCCAGTAGTTAGTGTTTTTTTGGTGCATCGTTGAAGCATTGAACCCTGGCTCTACCCCTGTGCCAACAAATGGTTCCATTGCTGGGACCTGAAACTGTGATTGATGGGAACTGAATAAAAGAAATCTCTGTGCATAGATCTACTACTTTAGTGTGCAGTATTCTACTTGACTTGCGAAGCTCTGTGATAAGAAGAGAAGTTCGATATGAAGAAAAAAAGGTAAGATCTTAAATCTTTGTTCTCTAATAAAGGTAATATAAGTGATTTTTTTTTTTATTTCGAAAGAATGGATCTAGGTATGTTTAATATATTTGGTCCTATTCTGAAAACTAGGGTACAACTAGAAGAAAGAAGATTGGATATGAATAGATATGGTTAGAATAATGAAAGATATGTTATTCCTATGCGTAGAAATAATGTTTGGACTAACAAATGGATGCAGGATCCTAGAAAGAATTTTTTGCAGGTTAGTTACTGTGATCCCAGTGCCTAGTACAGGAAAGGTTGGGAGTCATTTAAAAGAAAGACAGGATTAAATCTTTTCTATAGTTGCAGAAGACCGAGACATATTGCTAAGGAATGCCCTGGTAGAAGTCCTAGTTGTATTTGTTGTAAATCTATGGACCATGAAGTTTTGGATTTCCCTAGAATGATTGCCAAAGTTGAAAAAATGAATATGAGACAAGAAAACCTTGAGGAAGGCTACGAGACTAAGAACCAGAAAGAATCAGAGGCTATATTATTGAAGATGAAAGAAACCCTGAATGATCACAGAGATATCAACTTATTAGATATCTCAAAAGAGAAAGAGTGCATAGAAACAAGAATAAGATACTTCGACATAGACTGTGTATTGGATGCAGAAACACAAGTGAACATTATGACAAAAAGTACTTGGGAAATTTTAGAAAAGTCTGATATGGTTCCTTCACTAGGAGAAATAGGATTATTTAGAGGAAAGCTAATAACCCTATGTGAAAGACCTACCCAGATACCTATGAGTGCTCATGGCACTTCGACAGAAGAAGAATTTGATATCATTAAATTTGTTGAGAACAATGCCCCATTTGCTATTTTGATAGGAAAAAATTGGATTAAAAAATATCAGATACGAAGGAAACAAGAAGAGGAGGATCTAGAATAGAAAAAGCAAGAACTAAGAGATTTCATGGGTAGGAGAATAGCACACTTACTGGAATAACAAAAGGACCAGTCAAAGCTACTAAGGACCAGAGATCTGGATGTCAAAGTTGAAAGAACACATGAAGACTTGAAACACTTGTCTGTAGAAGAGAGTAGAGCACCTACCCCAGAAAGAGAAGATGTATTACCCTCGAACCCTATGAAAAGCCCTCCACAGTGTGAAGTTACCACACCAAGAGGAGATAAGAACGATAATGGAAAGAGGAAACCAATGACTCAGATTTCAGGAAAGAAGGCCAGGAAGCTCAGTAAGAAGAAAGAAAATTTAGAGAAATTGCGGGAAGTTCTAGAGCGAACTTCGCAGAAGGAAGGTTTGCAGAAATGAACTTCGTTGGGATATCAGAACAACGTAAATTGGCACTTCTCTATGAAAAATATATATGACTGTTGGAGGTGTCCCGACCATTATAACGATTCTCCAGAACAGTTGGAAATGACGTTATCGCCAGAATGTTCACCACTGGACCGTTGGGACTGCGTCATAACAGATGGAATTGCAATGATTGAGGCATTCCTTCCCGTTGGAAGAGTTTGTTATGATGTTTTATATTTATCTCGTTGAGCATTGCATCGAGAACACTTTTTCCAATTGTGATTATCTGAGCCCATAGAGAACTAGTTGCTTTCATGCAGTGATTATTGAGACCTCGCCATCCATTATGTTACATTGAGTATTGTTCACTGACCTAAGATATCAGATCTGGAGTGTGCATGTCGGACAAAATTAGCTAAGTGGAAAAATTCATCAAAGAGATCCTAATAGACCTCATGGATGAGAAGGTGATTTCCGTAGGCATCCAAGACTCGTCAATGAGAGGAGTGCAAGCATCCCCATTGAATGCTCATGGATCTGGACCATCCCAAGTTGTGACAGAGAAGTGAATGAAGCATCGTGATGAATTAGCGAATGTGAAGCTCATCCCATCTATCCTACCCAACTACATCCCACCTCTGGTTGGCGTGGTGAGTCATGAGAGTGTCCCGAGGGAATTCAACTACACAGTCATCATTGTGTACCTCCCGAAGGGAATACGCACAGTTAGACCGCATTTGGAGAGGATTCCAACATTGAATATCAACGACTATAACTTAAGAGACCGCAAGAACTATGGAATTCTTGTACCATACAAGTACTTAACCAGAACCAAGGGGAAGAAGTTGAAGATCATCCCCCAGCTGTGGACCATGGACATCGCAAGGTCCACTATATTGAACGTGATTAAGATACCACACTTTGGAAGACATCAGGAGGTTAATGCATGCATTAATCTCCTGTTATCGTGCTTCCATGGTGGTTATCTATGGCTGGATAGATGAATCACCATTGATCTAGCGTTGATCCATAGGATCACCGAATTAAGCATGCAAGGACCAAACCCACAAGACTATTATCCAAGGAAGGCTGTAGATCGCACTCTGGCACAAACAATCAAAGACACCTATGGCGATGTGGAAAAGGGGAAGTGAAGCTATAAGGTAGCCTCCATCCAGAATGGCGCAGTGTGCCTAGCCTACCAGTTGATTGCTGGTAAGCTAGTAAGGAAGAACAGACCCATGTAGGTCATGGGGTTTGTCGTCAACCTCGGAGGAAAGTGCATGGGAGGGATACAAATGAACTAGGAGAGCTACCTCATCAAACAGTTAGAGAAAGACTATTTTGAAGCTTAGGATCAAGGCTATGAGCTCCACTTTAGTTGGTTGTTGATGCTCATCGCCTTCATTGCTTGGGATATGCTGGAAGGTGCAACCTTCCCTGAGATTAAGCCATCAGAACCCTTAGCTGTGAAGTTCAAAATGCTCTAGTATTCGAGCGACATGGATAAACAATGGCAGCCAAACATGGTGTTCCAAACCTATTACTTGCAGCTGAAGAGGGATATTGAGTCTTCCCCTCACGTGACACCAAATACCATGCACAGGTTTAGACCATTTGTGAAGTTCCACACAGATAGACATTTTATTTATATCACTGTGCGAGGAGAAAACCATAAAGAAGAGCTCCAATATTACTACAAGCTCACTGAGGAGGAAATGGAATAAATAACTAAGGACTGGCCCACATAGATCCTTGTACCAGTCGACCAGGAAGAACTGTCTGACCCCGAACTAATTGGAAGTCCCTTGGTCCCTCGCAAAGAGTATGATGCACCCAATAGTAGAAGAAGGAAGAAAAAGGAAGAGGTACAGAAGCTAAAAAGCGCATCATAAGATATAACTTTAGACTCACCTAGAGGGGGAGGTGATGAAAAAGTATACAAAGAAGAAGATAAAGGAGAATAAGAAAAGAAGAAACAAGGCGAAGTAACACCTCCTAGGGACCCTATTGACGAAGTTGAAACCTCCAAGAAATTAAAGGTTTCCCGCATGAAAGCTACATCGCGGAAGAAGTCCAAAGCTACTAAACCACAGATGCAGACTGTGCTCATGATGGATGACATATATTTCATCATCATGGTTCTCTCAGATACCTTAGAAGATATATTACAGTGCAATGAAGCCAAACAAGAGACCATGTATGAAAGACTTGAAGAAGAGTTGAAAGGGGTACAACAATCCCTCCACTCCAGCCACGTAGTGTGTACTACGCCCCCTTCATCAGAAGGAATAGAGTTGGGAGACGAACCTGCCCAACTCATTCAAATAGCAGATGTGACCAAAGCTCGCCTACATTGTGTTATTAAATAAAAAGAGCAGGCCACAAAGGCCTTAAAGAAATAAAAAGAGGAAGCCAGAGAATAACGTCGGGTTGCGCAACAGAAAAAATACAACATCTAAGCCAAGTTTGTAGAGGATAGAGCGTAGATAGAGAAGAAGAAGGAACAACTGCTGGCAGAGTATATTGGAGTTAAATAAGCAGTCATTAGAGAACTTCTCTCTGTGACGGGCTTAGAATAGATGGAAAAGACCCAATAGAAATACAAGTAGGGAATCTTTCTAAAGCCATTCAACATCTCCAACAAAGAATAGTAGAATTGGAATTATAGACGGTGCCAAGCACTCCGTAGGAAGTGCGAGACCAGAGAGAAGAAAATGCCCAAAGCGTAGTTCATAGAATCAAGGTATTGGCCTTAGAATGTAGGCAAATCAATAGTCAAAGTGCAGAGACTTACGAGCGCCTTGTAGAGAACCCTGAACTAAGAACACTAGAGTCATAGCTTCAGGAGGCCAAGCAACAAGCAACAATGGTGCAAGCATAGTTGAAGCTACTACCAGTGGTTGAGATGATGAAATGATCCTAGGAATAACGCACAATTCAACAACAAGTCCATGGCATACAAAGTAAGGTCATGGAAGTGACCCAGCGACTACAGCCAGTGCATGATGCAACTTGCATATTTTTTGAGGAGATTGAAGCATGAGGTGCAGAACTAGAACAAGTAGTCACCTCAGTTGAACAATGCTTGGAAGGACCTGTGATGGAGAAGGTTGTTCAAGAGTTTGTCGAGCAGGAGGCTCTGGCGAAGCAACAATTCGAAGAATCTCAAGCCAAGCTCGAGGAATTTGAGGCAGAGTTACCCAGATCAGAGTGACTCGGGACGAGTCACAGGTGAGTGTTGGGGGCATGTTGGCCCTTGACCAAGTTTTGGAGAACCTTAATCATGTTTGACCAATTTTGGGACTTCGATAGTCTAGTTGAAGGCAGAGCACAAGGAGAAGCGGAGATCACCAGATATCGACCCCTTCTTAGGGAATTTTTTGGTTTTAGGGTTTATGTAACAGGTATGGTATGTCGGCCCATGGGTTTACCCATGTTTAGACCCTTTTGTAATGTATAAATAGAAAGCTAGGTGATGTAAGTAAGGGGAGATCTAGTATAATTGAATTAGTGTAGATCTAGAGGCTTTGTGCATACGTGTGTTAAGAACTTGCAGAGCTAAGTGGAAGTGATTGTAAGAAGATTGTGTACAGATTATAATAAGGCTTTGTGCTTAAACCTAGCTCGGGGAAGGAGGATCTGGCGAGGTGTGCACAAATCGCTTGTCCTATGCAGAGTGGGTTCATGTGGCTCTGTTCTTGTAGAAGATTGAAAGAAGACAATAAAGAAGAGAAGATTTGGTGTACGTAGCCCCACACTAGGGTGAACCACGTATATCCTATGTTGTGGTTGCTTTGTGCATTATAGTTGTTATGTTATTAATGTGATGTATGCTTAGTGCAATGATATATGTTAGATTCTTCTGATATAATATCTTACTTCTTAGTAATGTGAATGAATGCTATATCCGATCTATTTCCATATGCTGAGTGCTTGGATGTATTAGATCTTGTTGAATACTTCGCTACTCTGTAACTAGGGTTCTGACCTGCAATGTGAATAAGAGTTAAATAATGATGAATATTAACTACTAAGTTCTCTGTTAAGTTTTGTAATCACAGATCTATGTCCCAGCTAGGTTGTAGACACTTGGGTCCTGCAACCTCCCCTGCCTCTACCTCGGGTGAGACTTATCTGCTTCGCAGGTGTTGCCGAAAGGGCCGGTAGTTAGGGTTTTGTTGGTGCGTTGTTGAAGTGTTGAACCCTGGGTCGGCCCCTATGCCAACACAAAGATATGTCATGATTATGTTTCTTCCCTCCTATCCTAGCCACTCTGCAGTGAAATCCTCTCTCTCTCTCTCTCTCTGCATCATCTCTTACATTCATACATTGATTCCTCTCTCTTACAGACTCGAACAAAAACTCAGGAACAACAACCCAACCAACCCACTATATGCCGAGACAAACCAACCAATGAACTGAGAACCCATATTCTCCCAACCTGTTACATATTTATGCATACAATATAGGGATTAAAACCCTACTTGGTTCCTCCCAAAACCTTATTACATTGCATGAAAACTCTAGTTAACTCGTTGTTCAAATGCTTTCACTTGATTTTCCATTTGCATGTTGCTTTTACACTTTCACTACTTGGTCTTCCTTATTTTGCACATCCTTCCATATTTAGTCTGTTGAGATGTGATCCTTCATTTTTTCTCGCTTTCTTCTCCTGCTTTCTTCTCTTATTTATTTATGCTTTCTGTTTTATTCTCCTCTCACTACATGTACTTCTTGATGCGCCTCTGTTGCTTACTATCATCTTGGATGTGCCTCAGTTACGCACTCCCTAATATTCCTTCTTATCCTATGCACCTCTGCTTCTCACTTGTTATATACTTGGGATTTTTACCAAAATTACATCCCAAATATTCATGTCCAACATGCCTCCAACACGTACTTGTGGCTTGTCCTCAACCACTCAGGCCTATTTTCTTCTCTTCCATGGGGCAATGAAATTTTGCGAGGTTGCCTTTGATTCCTCCACTTATTTAATTATCATGGCCTATTTTTCTGTGATCTCCTTGCCCCACTATGCAATCAAGGCCATGAGTTTTTCTTCTGCTTCATATGCTGCATGTTTGACCTTTCCCTACACAGTGGCTAGTTTCCCTATTATCCTCATTGCTTCTTCTTGCATTGGTCCCAATCATTGTTGAAGGATATTTTTTTATTCCCTCATCTTCTCGACTTCCAAGTATGACCTAAGCCAAAATACTTGTCGTACGTTCCGCTGGTGGAAGAGTAGTTATCTTATATGAATCTTGTTGCACCCTTTCTTGTTCTTCTCTTAATCGGGCTTCCACAACCTTCATCTTAGGATCCTCTACTAACTCTACCCATTTCTGTGTGCTCTCCTCGTAGAGTTTGGCGCATTTTTCCTATAATTGATTGATATTGATGACTTTTGTCGTCACCATTCTCTCCCTTCCTTCTCGCACTTCCAGTGGCATTCTTGGCATGCTCCACATTTGTAAGTCCTCAATCTAGGCTCTGAAGCCATTGATGACTTTGCCAATATTTAACACTTGTTCCTCCATAGTAGCTTCTACTACTATGGGAAATTCTAATTTTTGGACAACTGCTTGGGTTTTCTGTGTTATACCTTCATCTTTGTCCTTTTCCCTTATGGATTTCTTCACCCTTTCCTCGGGCTCAGTTTTGTTTTTCATGACCTCCACCACTTGGCCTTCAAATTCCTTCTTTTTTTGAATCACAATGTTATATTTTTGTTGTAACTGATCTCTTTCATCAATCATTTTTATGAGTTCCTGATTTTCTTCCTCTCCTCTATTATGAATTTCTTGAAGTAATCATATCTGCAAGTCTTGTAGTCTCTACATCGACATCCTTGATACAACTAGGTTCATATGTTCTAGTGCATTTACTTGCTGTTGTAATTCGATTGTGGGAAGTTCTAGTGCATTTGTCTCAAGATGTAGTATCTTGTTCCAAACTGCTAATTGGGTCAATACCAAATGTGGACTTTCTTCTTCCTTTCCTGGAACCGTGGATAATCCTTCCTTCGTCCTATGTTGTTTGGTGATGCTCGTTGCTTCGAACATCTGTTGGAGTGCTACCAATTGTTCCTGCACTCTTTATTTTTGCTCTTCTTATTTTTTGGTGGATTCTTCCATTATTTCTTATGTGGCATCCCTACCTGGTAGCCTATGCGATCTATATCATCACTGGTTAAAGTATACACGAGGGTTTCTCTATGCACTTTTGTCTTCCTATGCGCCCCTCTTGCTAGTTATTTCCCATTGTCCTTTTTTTTCTCCATGTTGTTGGGACTATTTGTTTCTTTTCTGTTGTGGATGGATCGGGAATATCTCTTGTTCCATATTTTGTCTCATTCCCTTGTTCTTCATCTGGTTCCTCATCACTTTTATCTTACTCTTCTTCATCTTCTACTTGCCTTGTTTTTTGTGCTGGGAGTTTCCATCCATCTTCTTAGTCATTTACAATCAAACATATGTCCTATCTAGTTAACCTATAGCTAATGGGAAACCATTGGTGCACTGGGTGATTATTTTCCTACACATACATGTGGTGCATGCCTACTTTAAAACATGTGATATCCTTGTATGTTGTTGTTGTATCTATTGATATATGTGGTGTGTGTGCAAGTAGATGTGTGATAGTGTCCAAGTATACATAAAATGTGGCATTCATGTCGTTTTCTCTTCTCTTAATCGTCATATTCCATAATTCAGAATATATACTAGCCAAATTGCATATGCGTGATGTGTACATTTGTTGATAATAACCTATTTCTTACCAACCGACCAACGTAGTTAGAATCAACAACCATGCATAGTGGAATTATGTTTTCTTTTCATGGGCCTTAATGTAATATTGTAAAAACTGGTTCACCAACAAGGTGGCCCAGTTCATTTGAACCCATTCAACACATATTTTTTTAACTGGTACTTCATCCTTGATGCACTTTTGCAACAACTTGCAGGCCAATACCTACATTGCAAACTGGACATTTTTTTCACTGAGGATTTTAACATCTAGTCCCTTCTTTCCCATGAAGGTATGGAATTTTTCCTTCATTAACTCTGAGAGGTATCTCTCTCCTTCCTTGTTAAAAAAAATGATTGGATCCTCGTCAGCGTTTGGGAGTCCTATAATTCATGCAATCAACACAATATCAATTGATACTGTGGAATCAACTCACATTGTCCCCCCGTGGACGTAGTTGAGAAACACCTTCACACAATCATTAATCTCCAAGGTTCTCCCAAAATGTGGGATCTCCAACAAGTTTAGTATCCCTTCCTTCTCTAACCTTGTTTTCCACTCCTATGTCACCAAAAATATTGCTCTTATGTTTGGTACACTCCTTGTGTGTAAATAATTTTCCCTGGCCAACTCCGGGAATTTTTTTTGTTCGGTAATGTCATGATCCATGAACGTTAGGCCAACAATATTTCTGAGAATTTCCCCTTCAATTCTCACACCAGATGGAACTGGTGATGTCTGCGGTGAGTACTTCCCCTTTGTATGGTATCGTGATTGGTGGTGCATTATCCATCCTTGATGGTAGGTAATCTATGTGGAAACTTTCTTGTGACGCTGAAGCATAAGATTTGGGTACTTTCTTGACCTTTGGTGTATTTACTGGATGTTTTTTCTATTTTCGTGCTGTTGTTGATGGAGCTCCAACCTTTGGCGGGAGAATTCATATTCTGTGACATATTCCTTAGTTGGATCGATGTTTTTTCTCTGGTAGTTGTAGCTCAAATATGATGCACCCAGATTCGCTTTGGCCTCTCTAGTTTTCTCTCATGTGCATGAAATAATGACTTACACTTAATGACCTTCTTTTGTTTTAGTTCCTCCTTTCCAACTGTGCATGTATCTTCATGCATTAACTACCTTTTCCAATCTGCCAAAGTGATTGATGAGTGGTTAATAAATGCATATTTATTACCAAATCCGTCATGTGATTTTTCCCTCGTGCTTCCAATCTATCGTGATTTCTGGAAGCTTTAACCATTTAAGATTCTATAGAACCTTTATGACATGTCATTCCTTATTTGTAGTCGTAGTTTCCATGTTTTAATGCTTACAACGTTCTTTTCATTTCCAACTTTCACAACGGTTATTTCTCTTGCATCTATGTGCTTCGCAGTATATATTTTCTGTGTATTATTTTCTGAATTGATGCAGTTCTAGTCTGATGCATGATAACCATTCCTTCTGCCCAATGTCCAATTCATTGTACTATGTAATCTTTTTCTTTTTGATATATCTACTTTTTATTTTATTTTCTTCCTTTTTCAACTTTTTATTTGTTTTTCTGTGTTTTTCTTTCCTACTATCATACAACTACTATGATACATGTGTTCTGGCGCAACCTATATTATTGTGCAGACTGTAAATCATCTCTATAGAGTTTCAGTTGACTTCCATTCACCATTCCTCCAAGGACTTATCCATTCAAGATTTCCAACTGCGCAACACCTATCTTTGTTACATGATAAATGAAATAGGGTCATAACCAATGCATTCTAAACTTTCCTAGATGATGTATGAACTTGTTTTCATAGAGTAGTACCAAATATCCCACTTGAATTTTTTTATGTTTTATGTGTTGATCATGCGAATCCTTCTCTCTAACCTTATGAACTTGCTGATGGAAACCTATAACAAACTGATCTTCCTCAAGTTGTACTAGCTGTGTCGACCTCTCCTCTATTTCACCATAGTCCAATAGCTCAATGATTGTTGCAATGGGCAGGCTAGGTATAATGAAATCCATTGGAATCATTGCTTCCTTCCCATAGACCAATAAGAAAGGTGTCTAGCCTGTCAAATTTTTACCTATAGTATTGTAAGACCATAACACTGCAGGACCTCTTAAGTCCCAATCGTTTCTCTCTACAATGAAAAATTTGGTCAATGATTTCTCCAAGATTTTATTGAAAGCCTCCACTATTCCATTTTCCTGTGGATTATACGAGGTACTCTTTTGACAATGAATTTGAAACTCCTCAATCAATGCTGTAATTGTCTTATCCAGAAAGTGTGTGCCTTGATCACTGAGTAATATGTGCGGACACCCAAACCTTGTGACTACTTTCTCAAACAAAAAGCTTGTAGTAGTCTCTATGGTACAATCTTTAACTGGGGTTGATTCTGCCCATCTTGTCAAATACTTCATCACAATGATGATGTACCTTTACCCTTGTTAGGTTATGAAAAAGGTATAAATATATTCCTTTTTCCCACATTTCATGATATCATCTTGATTGACTTTTCGGTTATTTAGAAGCAAATAGGATAGAAAATGAATAATATACTCTTTAGTGTTGTTGTTGGAGATTAGATTACATAGATCCTAAATATGATTGGAATTGTCTGGTTTTATTGCAGGATCGGTTAAATATTGTCAAACCCAAGATAACAAGGAGAATCTTAAAGATGCGCAAGCTATTGGAGGTTGAAGACTTTATGGCGCAAAGCAGTTTTAAAGATAATTGATTTACTTATTGTAATAGTAAAGCAATCTTGAGGATATCGCGATCCTCAGGATAGCTTAATTTACCCAGATTATTGTAACATATAAGGGGTAAATAGATCTTGAAGAAAAAAAGAAGAATTGCACTCAAGAATTGAGAATACAGAATTGCTATGCATTAGCAGTTTTTGTAAAATGTTGTACCAACTATGAAATCAATAGAAGCTTCGAGCGGTTTTACCATTTTTATATACTGAGTTTCAAATAGCAGTGCTTCTAAGGACTGAGGGCTAGTCTGAAGGAGCTACTATTCGACCTGTAATTGTATCAGTTCAAATTCTGTTTTGTGATTCGATTCTCTTTTATAGTAGTTAACAAACGCATAAGTGTGTTGATGATTTCATGTCAATTGCAAGAAATAGATATTCCCTGAAGCATTAAATGATTGTTGTTCCAATTCCTATTACTGAGATTTGATGCGTGACAGTTCCTCATAAGTTCACATTTTTTGTTCCTTTTACTTAGTTTACATTTGTTGTTCCTTTCCATAGATAGAGTAATTCGCCTTTTTCTTTTCAGCAATTTGATTCGTAATGATAGTCATTTCTACAAGTCTTTATCTAGATTCAATTACTGCTCTTAAAATGAATTCAATAGATTAGCTAGTTCCTTTCTTTTTCCACAGCTTTAGATTTCAATTCTTAGAATCTTTAATGAATGTTTGAGGAACTTGATTGTTGATAAACTCATATTTTCTTTCACTACACGATTTTAGCCTCTATGAACTATCTGCATAGACTTTGCCGATATTCTTTGAGATAAAAGACGAATCCTTGGGTTGATAAATTAATGTTAAACTAAGGTTGTTTTTAGACATCTTTAGAGCCCAACATTTTGGTGTCGTTGTCAGGGAAGAATGTCAAAGCTAGCATAGATTGTGCCTCTGGAGGATGAGGTATTGAAGATGGAAGGTAAGAACCCACACAGGTAATAAGTAAGATGCTTATACCAGTGCCTACCTCCAGCTGACACATTAAGAGGTTGCATAGGTGTTTTTTTTTCTTTTTTTTGATTTTTCCTTTTTGTTGTGTGAAGTGTGTATGACTAAGAAGAAAGATCTTTAAAAACCAAAGCCTCCACCAAAAATTACCAAAGCCTAGGGCTCGGTGCTCCCTGGAAGAAGCACTTTCATAGACGACATCATCTGAAAAGCAGAATCTCAAGCTTCGGTTGGACCTAGAAAAGGATCTACCCGAATCCCTCAGGTGGAAACTTCACCAACTCCAGCCCACACTGAGATTCATAGCAAAACTGAAGGGACTGAGCTAAGATTTCAGAGCACAGATCTTCCACCCCTCAACCCTTTAGGAGAGGGAAACTCTTGTAATCTGGAGGAAGGAGAAGGAGAAACTAGTGGGATAACTAAGACAGACCCACCACTCGATCCTGAATCTCCTATGAAAGAAGAAGGCATACTCGAAGTCCCAGATAAAGGGAGTGCAATCAAATCCCCTAGAGGATCAAATAACCAATCAATTCAAATAAAATATGTGGATCAAGAAATCCCTAAATATTTCTGGCATATTTTCGATCAAGTGGTACAACCAAATCCACAATGTCCCTAGAGTTCCACTTTGGAATATCCGATAGTTGATCCAATCGCCAATGCCCCCATGAAGGCTATTCCCCTACAGAACCTGCCAACCTTTCATGGATTAATCTCAAAAGACCCGGATGCATTCTTATTTGAATTTGATGTCCTATGTAGAGGGTATGATTACACCTCTGAACCCCAAAAATTAGAACTGTTCCCCTCCACTTTGAAAGGAGCAGCTCTACGCTGGTTCATGGGATTAGGGGGAGGAACTATAAACTCATGGGATGAGATGAAACAAGCCTTCTTGACAAAATATCAGGATTATTGTAGAACCAGAGACTTAAAAGATGAAATCTTTCAAATGACTGTGAAAACAAATGAATCATTAGAAGAATATGTAGAGAGATTTCAATATAATTTACAAAGATCACCCTATGGCTCGCTACCAGGGGAAGTACTTAAGGCAACTCTGATTAAAGGTCTGAAATATGAATGGGTAGAAACATTGAATTTAATGGGGAAAGGTGACATTTATCAAGAAACTTATGATGACATTGTCCTATTGTGCATCAGGTGCTCAAGAGGAAGTTCACGGACCAGATCAGGGATGCGTACCGCCCTCACCAGAAATAACAATATTACCAGCAGGGGTATTACTCGAGCTGAAGTTGGTAATCTCTTAGAAAACTTTAAAACAGACATTCTGAGCACTCTGACTACACAATTGGATGTGTTGCATGCCAAACAGAAAAAAATAGAAGAAGAACAAACGTTAGCCATATTTTTCCACAGGTGCGAAAGAAAACATGGTCCAAGGGATTTCCCTTTGGACGTGGTCCAGGTTTTCACTATCTGCACCAAGGATCATGACATGGAACAATGCCCATCGCTTCCTGTACTGAAAGTTGTTTTTAGGGAAGCAGAAGAATAAACAGAACCATTATATCTGATGGCTCATCGTCGTCAATGGCAGAATCGACCTCCAAATACATTGCAGGACTCTTCCTCTTTATTCTCTAGACAATATAAACAACAGTAAGCTCCTGTTAGCACATGGCTGGGTCAACCATTTACTAATCAAAACTGGCAACCCCAACAATACCCACCTACAAATCCCACTTGGCAAAACTAGCATGCCGCAATCCCTGCTTGGTAGAATCAGCCAACTACAACTTCTACTTGGCCTAACTCACAATATCCCACCTCATCCTGGCAAAACTCAAATAACAACATTTACCCTTCATAGTGGCCTAACATGACTGCCCAAAACCCAAATTGGAATCAGAATTGGCAGCACCCCGTGGGGATAAGCAATCAACCCATAGGGATGGCCCCTCAAACTCACCCTACGTTACAAGCCCCATTTAAATTGTCCCAAAATCCACAATCCCAATTGTGACCTCAACTACCAGCCCAACCACACCCAAATCCAAATAACAGACTGGATCAGCTCATTCATATTATGGGAAATGGAGAAGGAGATATCATCTCAGTAGGGTGCAACGAACTACGATTAAGGTCGGGACGAATAATCTCTCCCGAAGAAAATGACCTTTTTCAAGGGTAGGATAGTGAAAAACAACCAACAATAACACCTTTGACTGTGGTAATAACAGAAGAAATCAAGCAGGGGGAAACATAGTCGAATCAAAAGATCTGGATAAGGGTGCAACACTCTCCCCTTCGTTCCCTGAAATATTTATGATAGCAAAACCGACCGTATATCCCAACTTCAACCCTGTAGGGGACTTAAGAATTTATATATCAAGATTCCACTCCTGCAAGCTCTTCAGGACATCCCAATCTATGCAAAAACAATGAAGGAGCTATGTGGGAGAAAACCCGTCAGAAAAATTAAAATCCATCATCAACAGTCCGCGTGGTAGGAGCCTTATCTAATCTAATTTTAGGTAGACAAGAACCAGTTAAATATGCATATCCGGGGAATCCCATAGTGACAGTTCAGATCCAGGGCTGCTCTTTTCCCAAATACACTAGTTGATTTGGGAGAAGCCATCAACATCCTGACTATGGAAACTTGCAATACCCTGGGTTTTAACTCCTTCGAACCCACAACAATAATGCTGCAGTTGGCAGATTGATCGATAGTTTGACCAGTTGGCACATTACATGATATAGCCATCTCCGTCGACTCTTGGGAATATCTGGCAGACTTCCTCATCATCAACCCAAGAGGTGGACTTGAAGGGCATCCATTGATACTAGGCAGGCCATGGCTCGCAACAGGAGATGCGTAGATAGGATGTTGAACAAGAAATATGACAATCACTAGAGGGGGTATCACGAAGAACCTCATTTTATATCCTTCTGCTAAACCAAGTCCAACTTTCGTATATCCATAATTGCCACCACCATGATACCGAGAGAGGGATTTACAAGCCCCTCTTATGCACAAAGAAGCCCTCAAACTTAAAAACCAACTAGAGGATGATGTAATCAGTGGGTTTATCAATAATCCAGCCACCATGAGCAACCCGACCTGCCAGATGCTCCAAGCTATTCTATACTGTGAAGCACAGGGGGACCTTCTTGAAGATTTAATGGAACAACAAATTCCAACTACAGTCGTTCATAACAGAAAACCCGTCGAGATTGCACCTGGGAGGCTTTTAAACATCAATGCCAATCTAGATGAACAACAACAACAAAAGCTAATTCATGTCCTCTCCAAATACCAGCAAGCTTTTGCATGGGAATATTTTGATATGAAAGGTATTGATCCACAACTCTGTACATGCCACATTTATGTTGAAAAATATTCCTGGCCTATCTGACAGCCACAGAGAAGATTAAATCCTCACCTCAGGGATATCGTTAAAGAAGAATTACAAAAACTGTTGGACGTAAATTTTATATATCCCATCTCAGATAGTCGATGGGTTTCCCCATTAGTGATCATCCCAAAGAAAAATGGGAAATGACACATCTGTGTTGACTACAGGGAACTTAACAAAGCCACTCAAAAAGACCACTTCCCTTTGCCTTTCATTGACAAGGTCTTAGATACTTTGGCAGGAAAGAAATTCTTTTCTTTCCTAGACGGTTTTAGTGGGTACAATCAGATTCAGATTGCCCCAGAAGATCAAGATAAAACTACATTCACATGCCCCTGGGGCACTTTTGCATACAGAGTATTACCCTTTGGACTTTTTAATGCTCCAACCACTTTTCAAAGGGCTATTTTGAGCATATTCAGTGACCTGATCAGTGAAGGACTTGAAGTCTATATGGATGATTTCACTCCTTATGGAGACGACTTCGATCAAGCACTGAATAACCTGGAGAAAATACTAGAATGATGCATTGCGACCAGGTTATGTTTAAGACATGAAAAGTGTCACATGATGATGATAGAAGATGTGGTACTAGGGCATTATATCTCTACAGATGGAATTAGGGTAGACCCAGCAAAGATAGAGGTAATCCTTAATCTGCCTACACCACACACACAAACTGAGGTACGTAGTTTCCTTGGCACTTCAGGATACTATCATAGGTTTATGGAAAATTTTACAAGAAACGTTGTACCTTTACATGCTTTAACTGGTAATGTAGAATTTCAATGGTCTAACAAGTGTGATGTGGCATTTGCAGGACTCAAAAATTTGATCTCAACAGCATCGGGGTTGAGGGGGCCAAATTGGAAAATACCATTCCACATCTCCATCGATGCATCAGATATTGCCATAGGTGCTGTCCTTGGACAAGAGAAGGAGAAGAAACCTTACGCCATTTATTTTATTAGAAAGAATCTTAATCCAACTGAACTTAATTATACAGTAACAGAGAAAGAGTTTTTAGTTGTTATACATGCCATCAATAAATTCCATCATTATATAACAGGCTATCCGGTCATTCTGTATATTGATCATTCTGCTATCATATATCTAGTTAATAAACCAATTACTAATGGGAGGGTCACTTGATGGTTGTTATTAGTGCAGGAATTTGATATCACCATCAAAGATCGACCCGGGGGAGAAAACCTTGTCGCAGACTTCCTATCCCGCATACCCAAAACAGATGACTCCTTAACAGTCGAAGACCGATTTCCAGATGAGCATATGTTTGCCGTTACTACAAAGCCACCTTGGTACGTTGATGTGGAAAATTACCTGGCAGTAGGAAGATTACCAGCACATCTTTCATCAAAGGAAAGAAATCTGATCGTCCAGTGTAGCGCACGATTCGCCTGGATCAGTGGATATCTCTTCCATACAGGAGCTGATCTCTAGATCCACAGATGCATACGAGATGAATAAATCTATGATATATTAAAATCTGGACATGATGAGCCCCGTGGTGGGCATTTTGTAGACCGTAGGACTGGACACAAAATTCTGCAGATGGGCTATTACTGGCCCTCAATATTTAGAGACACAAAGAAATACGTCCAAACCTGTGATAGTTGTCAATAGATGGGAAAACCAGGTCAGGCTGATGAAATGCCTTTGAAAGCACAAGTAGTTGCGGAACCATTTGAGACATGGGCACTAGACTTCGTTGGCCCCTTCAACCCAAAGTCAAATCAGAAGGCCTATATTCTAGTCGCAATTGACTACATGACTAAATGGGTAGAGGCAGAAGCCTTTCCAAATGCAATAGAAAAGGTAGTCATCAAATTTCTTTTCAAATTATTCATACGCTATGGACTACCAAGAGAGGTAATTACTGATGGGGATTCATAATTTACAGATCATAGAATCACCACCACCCTGGATAATTATCATATCAAACACATAATTACTTTTCCATATCATCCACAAGAAAATGGGCAAGTGGAAAGCACCAACAAAGTCCTAGAGGCAATCCTGATAAAGACTGTCTCAACAAACAGACAAAATTGGGCTTCTGAGCTCTCAAATTCCTTATGGGCTTACCGCACAACCTGGCGTAGTACCACTGGCTACTCTCCTTACCATTTAGTCTATGGCAAAGAACCCATCTTCCCAATCGAGTTTGAAATCAAGACTCTAAGGATGGCCCAGGAAATTGGACTGGATCTTACAAAATCACATAAACAACGCCTTCAACAACTCAACGAATTGGATGAAGCACGCCTATCTGTTGTAGAGCACACAACCATTATTTAGCAACAGAGAATGACCTGGCATGATAAGCATATAAAAAAAAATTATTTAAAAAAGGAGACTGGGCGCTCCTCTATGATACCATATTTTATGATTTTCCGAGAAAATTACATACACGGTTGCTAGGACCATACAAAATCAGTGAAGTCCATGATAATGGGACAGTTACGTTAAGGACCATCGACGGGTCCGGATATCCATTTCGGGTCAATGGACACTGGCTACGAATCTATGACCAGCCGCCCTCAAAAGAATCTTTCTACCAAGAGGTAAGTAAGGACCCTACCGTTCAAATTTTGGCTGGCTGGGAAGGTAATCCAACCACCCCAACTCCATAAATGTTGAAATCTGCTGACACTATACATACTGTATATAATTTTGTTTTCTATAGATTTTATTTAGTTTTTTTATTATTTTCGACAATCATTCGAGAAAATCAAAACTAGGGAGGATAACTATGATGAACTTAATTAGCACTTTTTTTCTGTTCCGAACTCCCACTTCATCTCATTACCCATACCCTGTCTTCCACAGAGAAATGAATGTGTCATGATTCAGTAGCAGCAATTAGGAAACTATAATGAAATTTATAACATTAACAAACCATCCATTACTTAATTTTGAAACAAACCATATCATAAATGAATTTAGTTGATGAGGAATCAACCTTGAATTCAAACAAAATACATTACCAGGTTTCTACAAATTCAGATGGTTAAGAACGGAACAATTGTTGTTCCTTTTGCACGCTTGTTGTTCCTTTGAACGAAACAATTGCTATTCCTTTTGCGTGCCTGCTTTTCCTTTGAACGGAAATATTGTTGTTCCTTTTGCATGCCTGTTGTTCCTTTGAACAGAACAATTGTTGTTCCTTTTGTGTGCCTGTTGTTCCTTTGAACAAAACAATTACTGTTCTTTTTTTTGCACACCTATTGTTCATTTTATCATTCCTTCCTTTCTGATAAAATGCTAAACCTTTCCTTTAGGGTACAACTTTCACTAAAACTATCCTTGAAACATCCTTCTTGATCATGGATTCCAAGAGGACAATGCTCTGGAATGACACCATGTCAAGGGACAAAACTCAGTCATGGCTTCCAAGAGGTCTTCACTGGAAGGAAGAAACACACTCTGGAAGGACACCACGTTGAGGGTCGCAATAGGAGTTAAGAGATCAGGCTCTAACAACCCTATCGAAGAGATCACCATGTCAACTACTGGATCTAAGTCATCAGAAGTTGAATCCATGAGCGACAACGCCACATAATTGACTTGTGGCGGGGGAGATACCATATGCATATAAGAACCATTCAGGGAGGCAATCTAGGTGGGGTCAATTATTGAAAGTTGATCAATAGTCACAAACCGTCCATCGTGAGGGAAAGATATCACATGAAAAAGAGTAGACACAATAGCTTTCATGGCATAGACATAATCCCGCCCAAGGATTAAAGAAAAATCCAAGGGGTCTTGGACTACCATGACATCAATGAAGACAATTTTCCCTCCCAAAGTTACAGGAAACTGAGGAAGGGTCCCTAAAGATTGACTAGTTCTTTTGTTAAAAGATAACAGATTCTGCGTAACTGGCGCAAGTGGAGGACAACCCAAAGCTTGCCAATAAATAGAGGACAAAATACTAACAGACGAACCTTCATCTATCAGTGTCTGAGGAATGTCTTGACCACAAACCTGTACTGCAATCTGGAAAGGAATGTGTTGGCAGCCAACTCAATTTTTTTGATTGCTCTCAAAAAAGCTGCCTACAACCCTTGTATCCAAACGTCAAATCATCGTCACATTGTACTTCTAGACATTTGTTTCATCTTTGCGACAATTACAGTTTGATTTCAATTCAATTTTCACAACTGAAAGTGTGAAAAGACCTTTCTCATCGTTTGGAATGTAGTCGTCTTTTATTGATTTTTACAAAAGACACTTGACCATTGGTTTGTCGCATGACTACAAAAGATTTTTCAAACTCGTGTTCTTACCTTGATTGTGCATTTGATCTGTTTGATTGCTAAGCCTGTAAGCATGAAGATTTATTGGTTTTATTCTGATCTTATAAAGGTTATGATGGATTTGATCTTATATGTTTTTATTCTTATTGCTATGGGCTCTTCACTCATCGATTATATTGAAATTTGTTTTCGTTGCAATGTTCTAAAAATTTAGAAATGAAAACATTCGAATATGCAATGAATACATAAGGTTGATGGCAATTGTTTAAGTTTCACAAAGGCGCGTTGATGAAATATTTTGGGTTTTAATTTTAAATCGATGCTTGGTATATTGTTTGGAAAGTTGATATTGCATTGGACGAGCAATAGTTTCAAACTATGTATTGATATGTTTTGATTAACATTGCTTTGAAACTTTGAATTCACACGACAGGTCGTTGGATTTCATGCTGATTAAACTTAACACTTGGCGCATGATTATCACCTATCGTGTTGGTTCAGACTCGGATGAGTGGCACGTTGGTGTGATGATTCACCTATTTGCTGGCCGATACGTATGGTTTGGGTGATTATGATTTTAACAGCACTGTACTCAGCAATTAATACAAGGCGTGGCAGTGGTAATCCCACCACCTTTGCATGCATGCAGTTAGTTCCGGTCTCTTCGAGCATTCAAGCTGTTAAACCCTCTCGTTTTCACTCTGTGCATTGTTGCGTTTAGCTCAAACCCTACCATGTACAAAAGCCATGGCTCCTGTTGTGAGGGCCGAGCCCAACAGGTGCCAAGCAATGTTGACATTTGATGGTGCGTATAGAGACTTAGAAGAGTTTGGGTGGCTTCCATTTATTAGGAAGTTCGATGGTTATAACCTCACTGTGGCTCGGCAATTTGTATTGTCATTCGATGGCTGCCGAGCCAAAGTTGGAGATGTCCAGCTTGAAATCACTAAACAGTTTCTCAGCTTGGCAACTAGTCTGCCTGTCATTGGACATAAATGGTCGAAAAGATACAAGGTCGACAATGTCCCATAGACATTGTTATTTCGGTCTTGCACAGTGAACTCTTGCGACAGAGGCTTGCCTGCGAATATGTTAAAACCGCGCTGGTATGATCTCCTAATGATAATCAAACAATTTGTTACTTGCGAGGGCAGGTATGGGTTTGTCTTTCTGTTTCACTTGCGTTTATTAATGGTTTTTATGGGGTTCGAACTAAGTTTGCCCCATTACCTACACCGAAGCCTGTTCAAAATGGCCAAACGTTACAAACACAGTCAGGCCGATACCAGCCTCTTCCATGTGGGATTAATTAAAATGTGTATGGTGTATGAGCTGGGGTTACGTCGTGATTCTTGGGATGATTTCCTTAGCCGTAATGGCTTTGTAGTGTCAAACCCTCCATAGGTCGATAAGCCTATGGTGACCGAGAGCAAGCCTACCCCTGTACCCTACAGTGTTTTGCTACCCAAACCGTTACCCGATTCCCCTACGAGCCTGGCCGTGGCTATGATTGCTAAGCCTACAGTCAATCGGCCTAAAGCTAAAGCTGGTGTTAATGCCAAAGGAAAGAAAAACTCTCGCTTAATTTCTCGCATGGCGAGAAACAAGTCCAAAACTTCTACCAATGCTGACCCTATCGTGGTCAGCGAAAGCTCTGATTCTGAAAACAAACGATTTCTCGCCGACGAGTACCCTCACTCGGAAGGATTATGTGACAAGCCTGCTTGCGATTTTGTCAACAATCTACCACCTTGTCTGAAAGGTAATCCCAAGTTTCCTGGCATTAAATTAACACAACGAACCCTCAGTGAGTCATTAAAAATCCCTGATGCTCCGTGCGACCAGTGTGAGTTATGGTTGGAGAGGTATTACACCGATGTGCCGATATTGCAGACCAGGATTCGTGATTTAGAAAATCAAGTGGTTAACCTCACCGATCAGGAAGCAAATGTGAAACCCTCCGACAAGAAACAACGAACCACTGGCTCTATCCTATTCAAGAATGTCAAGTCGGCCACGATAATTGTCAATTCAAAATTGGCATAATCTCAGCAGTCTACCTGGTATAACCCTCGCCCATTTATATGGCACAATCATAGGCTATGTGTTCGTTATTAACTTGCTCGGTTACATAGACATGCACTGTTGTACATGGTTTGTTTTGGGTAAATCGAATTTTGTTTAAAATTTTGAGTTAGATTTGGATTTTGATTCTAAATGAGCATATTCTGGATTTGATTGTTTAAAATTAGTTATGATATAATGCTCTGTGTCTTCTATTTTAGAAAGCCATTTTGTATTTTAGATTTTGGGACATGATCTATCTTTTGATTCGAATTGGTTATCATGGTTGCTCTGTTTTTGTTTAAAAAGGGCGTTTTGTTTTACATTGAAGATCGATGCAATTCGTAACTATAACCCGATTACTAGCCATTCAATCCGTGAAGAAAATCGACCCTGTTCTGTTATGAGATGACTGTGTAATTTGGTCACAAATGAATGTGTGAAATCAAAACGACTTACCCAGAATGATGATTCGTCCATAATTGTCTTAGACCCGATCTCATTTGATTGCTGTCCAGTTCACAGTTAGCAATGCTGTTTGTTTTTTACTGTGTCATACTCTGATATTGAAATCGATGATAATTTTGGTCAATGATGCCACGCATATTTCGTTTTAGTATATCATGACAACCTTTCTCAATTTTGATTACAACAGAATCTTATGCATAATCTACAGATCGTCTATCTTTGTTGAAACGACTATGTATTGCTACAACTGTAACAAATTATAATTAAGATTTTGATTCTGATTGCATTTGATTACTGTTTTGGTTGATTTTAGTTGAGGATTATGATTACATCGTATCTTATATGACTCGAATCAAGGATTAATTCGTTTGATACAAAACAGGCCTGTCAAAAGTTTGACCATGTTTTATGGTGGCTAGAAACAGAACGTTTATTTTTACCCTGTTTGATTACATTTCTTTTGATATGGTTTGATTTAAATGATAAATTCGGTTGAGTTATTAGTAGTTCAATCATTACTAAAAGATAATTCAATTTGATTTTATTTGATTATTATCTGATCCTGTTTACTATTTTGACTAGCTACAGAATCAGATGATTCTGTAGCTAAGTCTGTAAAGTCAATTTTTTATTGTTTTTCTAACAAAACATCCTTCTAACTTGGTTTTTGTGTTCTATTGCAGGCAAATTAGAATTGGCAATAGATATCATGGGCAGTTAGGGGATGATCTACAGATTTTACTTGCTTTGTATTTTCTTAGTTTAGGAGATTTTGGGATTACTCCCAGATTTTGTAAAACTGTTTACTATTATTCACAAGGATGTTTTACCTTGTGAAAAACCTATATAAACCTATGGTTTTGTAATAATTGATCATCCTTAGTTGTGGGAGAACAAGGATATGGAGTTCTGATTCAAACTGGAGCAGAATTGGTGTTTTGTCATAGCTTTCGCTTTTCAATATATCGACACTTTGTTCCATGTTTTGTATATCAATTTGTTTATGGTTTAGTATTGCTTTAGCTATCTAAATCAAATGCAAATGATATAATTTTATTTATGTCATCTATATCTTGTTTCTTCCAAATAGATAAAAGACATAACAGTTGTTAGTTCAATTTGTGGATCATAGCTTTGTCTTCTTCATAAATCGAACTGTAATATATAAGTTTGCTGCATAATAGGTTTCCCGTTTTGCAGGAATTTATAATCAGAAAATTGTTATGATATTCTTTTATGTCTTGTTTGTCCTGTAACATACTTCAAGAAGCAGCATAGCTGATCGTTTCCGAAAAGCTTAAGGACTGAATGGTGTGAGTTTCCCTCCTCCAACCAACTTAGAAGCAATCATACACAGGGCAGACTTGGAGCGTTTCCAGGTCAATTAGTATTTAGTTTATTGCTTTTATTAAGTAGTTTAATCTAGATATTATTTCGATTTATTTTAATTTCAGTTAGTTTACTTTCTTATTCATAAATTATAAAATCAAAAAAGAGTTATCTTCGCTGTCTTGGGACAGCAAGCAAATTAGTTTCACAGGTTTATTCAAATCTGTAGACTGTATGTAATGTATATTTGTGAATAAACTGCAATTAAACTGATAATTAGACAGTTGATTTGAGTTACTATAAGAGTAATTTGTAGTTTGTAGATAGAATAGTTAGCATAGTTCATATTTTAGTATATTAGTTCCTTTAGTTGTTTTATTAGTTTCTAGTTTCCTTTATTTTAGTTTGATTTCTTTTATTTAGTTAGTTAGTTTGTTTTAGTTTGTTTTATTAGTTTCTAGTTTCCTTAGTTTAGATTATTAGCTCAGATCAATTCTCTCTTTGGTTTTCTTAGGAGACCTTAGAGCGGCCAACGGAGCCGTTAAACTCGTCAGGGTGGTCCATTCCAAACGGCTTGGGTTATTTAGACAACCCCGGACCAGTTCCACTCTCCCAGTTGACGGATGGACTGTTTCGCCCGTCAACAGAATGTGAGAGGGAAGACGAGGTCCAGTTAGCACACCCCAATCAAAATGGATGGCCTCATAACTTGGAGGGGGTTCCACGAGAGAAGGAGGAATAGCCCCCGACACGGCAGAGTCTGTATCAACGAGAAAAACATGGGCAGTATCAGGTTTACTCTCTAGCGGGAGAGTAGGATCGACCGATGAAGAGATCAGATCGACCACTTGGGTTTCATTCTCCAGGGGAGAATGGGATCGACAGGGGGAAACAGATCGACCGCTTGGGTTTCACTCTCTAACAGAAGATTGGGGTTGACCGAGGATGGTATCGGATCAACCACTTTGTCAACTGATTCAACTAAGGACATGACCAGATTGACAACATGATCAACCAGATTGACTGGTGAAGGGACCAGAGTGATCATTCCATCAACTATTGGAGGGTTGAGAGAAAGCTTACGGTAAGCAGCTGGAAGTTGAGGCTGTGAAACAGTCATGTCTTCCAGTAATTTTGAGGCTTCGTCCATTCGAGAACAAAGGTGAGTGAGATGACTCCCTTTGCATAACATACACGGGAACTTGACTCTACTTTTATTCTTCCCAACCGTATCATGACTGGTTGACGGGGGGTTGTCAGCATGTTGTTCAGAGGCTAACGACATGGGTTGACGAGGATGTGTAGACCATGCTTCTATAATCTTGGATAGACCAGAGCATTCCTTAAGAAGATGACTACCCTTACAAAGTCGGCAAGGGTACTTGGGCTTACGGGTTGTTTGGGTGATCTTGACATCATCATCACTCCCATCACGAGTAACAACAACTGGTTGTTTTCCAACATGTTTGACAGTGGTTGAAGGTTTGGATCCTTGCTTAATTTTCTTCTTCTTATTCTTCCTTGTCTTCTTCTTCTTATTCACCGAGTTACTAGCTTTAGAACTTTCGCTCGACGAAGAAGATGAAACGGAAGGTGACCTTGCAAGCAAAGAAGGCGAAGAAGACCTTACTGGTGAAGATGGTGAAGGATCAACATGAGGTTGATGTTCTTGGGGGGAAGTTCTTATGACCGAATCACTTGCTACATTCGGGATTACCTGAGTGGAAAACAACCACACCGACAATCCAATAGTGAGACCTGGAAGGCTCAAAGTAGCGATGTGAGGAGGACCGATGTTTCCATAGGAAGGAAAAATAAAAGGTTCCCCTAGAGCAGGGGTTCCTTCATTGGTCATTCCTAGAACTGATGCCATTAAATAAATCCAACCTAGAGTTTGCTAGGGAAAACAAACAGGACACACTAAAAATCTAGGAAGCAAGCAAACAAACAAAACCTTCTCACAATGAACACACTAGTTGGTGATGAAATCCAATGTCACGGGAATAATGTAAGAAAGGGCTGATATAGAGCGGGTGGAAAAGTTACATTGACGACCTACTTAACGGACTTACACCCTAGTGCAAGCTCCCACACATAATCGTGGGTATACCCTCCAAGGAGCCCGAGTGAGTTTGGCCAATGTCAATTCCAGGTACCGTGAAGACTTGCCCCTCCAGAGTCACCTCATATAAAGAACCTAGAGAGATAGGCCACTAAGGTTACCAATTACTACAATGATGCCTGGGGAAACAGTCGACAGTCCAATCCACATGCAAGGGCAGGGTATCTAGCCCAAAATCAACTCGAAAGGCTTCCACTCATCATTGTGGGTATACCTCTCAAGCGACCCCCATAATACGCACAACCTCTACACCAAGACCAACAAAGTAGGGTGAGTAACTTTGCTAGTCTCAATGCGACCTCGTGATTGACCCTTGTCTTAGAAGGGCTTCCTAGGACAAAATGTAATAAGTGGATTTAACTGCTCCCTAACTCAAGATTCTATGTTTGTTTGCAACTTTGGAAAATTATCTTTCACACCTATTTCAAAGCCCTACAACTAATCTAAAGTAGGTTTGCTACCAGAAAAGATAAAAATGTCTAATCAATTTTTACAAGCGCTTTATTTTATGGTTGTTGTTACTCAAAAGGAATATGGCGTGGACAATATGGTGTTTTGACCGACTCAAAATTTATGCAAAGATATGAAGATGCAATCTTTTAATTTTGATGAAAGCTATACTACGAGAAGGAGAAAACATTTATCATTCCCATATGCACAATGTCCCAAAATTCATTAAATTCCTCAATATAAAGATTCTCAAGAAATGAGAAAAAGGTACTGAACAACAATGCACGATTCATGCCCCCCCCCCGAGCCATGAGGGGGAAAATGTTTCATAATTTAAGATCAAAAAATGCCAAGAATCATGCAATTTCGGTACTTCAAATGCAAGGATGCCCCCAATCTAATATAAAGCAAGAAATTAAATCTTTTTGTTTCAAAAATTTCACTAAAAGCAATAATGAACTTTCTTAAAACAAAGAAACCCAAACTAAAAGTTTTCTTTTAAAGCGAACTATTCAGAAGAAATCTCATCTTTCCTTAAACAATTCTAAAGAAAACAAACGCTTTGTAATTGAAAGACATTCAAAGCAAGAGACTAATCCTTCAAAACCAAACAAAGCAAAAGTGGCTAAAAGCAACTCAAAGAATGTCAAGAAGACTGTAAATAGATCAATATAGGCTCCAAAAGTTCAATCCAGTTGTTCAAAGCAAAACTGGGCATCAAAAAATGACAAGACCCAATCCAAAAAATTTTACAAACAAGTTCAAAGGCTGGCAGTGTATTACAGTGCGAGAATCAAGGATTCTCGCAGGCTGGACATAGGTTGACTGCGAGGGGTTCACACTGGACTGAACACTAGGGTGCGAACTCAGGTGTTTCTTGCAGGCCACTAAAGGGTACAGTGCGAGAATGCCTGTAAACAAGAAAATATTTGAAAAAGGACTAAATTTGAGTGAACTTTCAGATCCAGAGAGTCTGGATGGATCTCCCACAAACTCAGAGACTAGAAAACAAGCAATCAAAGCAAGGGAAACTAGACTAACTAGGAAACAATATGTTCCCCAGTGGAGTCGCCAATTTTGTTATCGGACTAATCAGTAGGTGCAGACACTAACTGATCTCCCTAGATCCACCTAGATCTAGAACAAAACACACCAGAACATGATGCTTTCCTTAAGTTTTAAATATTGAATTTACTAACTAAAGAGGGATGGGTGACATACCATTTAAATGTTGCTTCCTCTCGCCATCACCATCTTAGCTCTATTCCAACGCTCATACAATGATGATCCTGCAAAAGAACACAACCAACCAATGTGATAGTAATAGCATAAACTCAATATAAACCTATGTATGTGATCAAGGAATCATACAATAAAANGGAAAGAATCATATTACTGTATCATATTAAATGTGAAAGAGAGATTACAACCATGGCCTTGATGTCGTAAGGTCCCTTCCAACTGTCCTTCGTTCCCCACAAACTTTCACTCCAAGAATTCTGAGAGCATAGATCTGATGATATTCACAATCGATCTTGACAAAGCAAACCTCAAAGCCACTCCAACCAATCTAATAATTCCAGGCCAACCAAAGCTAACAAGCTCAAGAACCCCTTCTCCATGAGAGCTCCTCTCCTTTTATAAGTTGAAGAGGATAAGGTGAGGAGGTTAGGATGATCACAGTAAATCATAAAAGCGAGTAAGATCCAAACCATTCGGATGCCACCTCACCATGGAAGTTTCTCCTTCTAGAAGATTCGAGAAAATGCTCATTTTTCCCATGTGTAAGCATTCTCGCACCTTTCTTATAGTGCAACCTGCGAACTGTTCTCACCCTAGCTATGATGCAGCCTGCGAGAATCATGCATTCTTGCACCCTAATACATAGGCAGCCTGCGAACTTCCTTTTTTATAAGGTTTTTACACAGGAAAATGCAACTTCTTTTCTCAGGAAAAGTTCTTCTCCCTTCTCTCTTCAGGAACTCAGGCCACTGACCCCTATGAAGGCAACATATAGGTTTACATCATTAATGATCATAGGGATGACGAAAATAATGTGTAACAAATGGCTTTTGACATTTTCTAGTCAAAGAACAAGGGGTCTCATCACGAGCCGACTTGTTCACTTAAGTTACAATCTATTGAGTGGCATTATCACTATGGCTACCAAACCAGGATAATGGTCTTTTTGGAAAAGACGATTCAAACAAGTATCAAGGATACAGACTCATCTTAGGGTTAAAAGGAAACCCTGTCGAGGCTATGGATGCCTACTGGAAACAGTGGCTCTTCCTGTGGTATGGAAGTTACCTTAAACGCCAAGTTTCTGCATCTCTCTAGATTTCATTTACTCAATAATGAGGCTATCATTTCAGTTGTATTGAATAACATGGAAAAGTAACAACATTATGATATGCGGGATATTATTTAACTGAATAGATTTAATTTATTCGGCGCATGTATCCTTAAGGCATTCTTTTGAGTATCGGTATTTTCAATTCCACAAAACTGGATTAACATTTAATGATTACTGTTAAATATGTTGTTCGAACATAAATCATTAATCCCCATTGGCAGTCGTCGTACAATCATTACTTTTCACCATCAATACCTACAATCATTACTCTTCCCTACGCTGACGGTCGAGGTCGAACTTTCTATTAATGAGGGGAGTGGATGCCCAACACACTTCTCGATACAGATAGTAATGATTGTAATAAATACCTTCATTTGTATACATTTGTTGTCTCTGATATTTTCTATTCTCAGTAATTTTTCCTCCAAGTTGGTCTAACCATGTCTGCTAGCAGGAACGATAGTCATCCATATTTTCTCACAAAATGGGTGGCAGAGGTGTGCACAGGGAACCTACTTTACTAATGCTTACAGAGTAAGCGAGAAATATCCTGCATCAGCTTGGGTGGATGGAGTACTTCAACCAGCTGCAAGGATATGACACGAATGTCACGCTTGAATTCTTTCAGAATCTGCAGGGGGAAAACTGTATGGTGCGGGGCATACAAATATTAGTCACCCCAAAAATCTTAGCAGAGGTCACAAGCCTCCCTAACATGGGCATTCAATGGACAGGATGGTACAAAACATTGAAGGAAGCTGTGGAAACCTTCATAGACCCTAGGGAAGAATTGGATAAGAAAGGAATGGGACTCAATCCTAGTACCCTTGGAGAACCATGGAAGGAACTTGCAGGGATAATTCAGAGGTACATCACTTGTGATGGATGATATGATGTAATTTGATCTCGCCACCTCAAATTGCTGGCAGCTTTAAAACAATGGTTAATACTTAATCTACCTTTCTTTCTGAATGCCATATTACATGAGGTTGCCCTAAGAACACAAAAATCCAAGGAACCTGTTACTGTTATCAGCCACCACAGATTAGTTAAACTGATAACAATTAAAGAACTGAGTCAAACTCAATTGACCTGGGATAACCTGATTGAGGCCAATAGACCTCTACAACTAGAGAAGCCTGAATTATGCCATGAAGAACCACCATAGAAAATCGAAGATAGACAGGCAGAGGACACTACTACCCAAAGAGAAATACCATCTCCTCAAACTAAAGCTGAGCTAGACCCTGCCCAAATCATAGAGACCCAGACCTCACAAACACAGGCATTAACAAAAAAGAGGAAGCGAGCAACAACTGCCCCTACAACTATCATTCAGACAAGGAGAAGAAGCAGATGAATCTAGGAAACAACTAAAGCAATTCAGAATACAACAAAACAGCCTGAAGAACTTCAGAATTCTATGGAACAGTCTCCACGCAAGAATGCTCAAGGAATTAGGTAAGAAGAATAGACCTCATAAAGGAATGATCAGGAAGACACCCAACCGACATTAGCGCATCTGACAGAACAATTTATGAAGAGCTATGAGGAAGAAATAGGTCAGGTTTTGGGAAGCTTGGGAACCTCAATTGATAGAGGTGCAAATAGTCCAGAAAAATGCCCAGAACAACCCTCCTCTTCAAAACCAGTTGAAGATTTTCCTGATATTGAAATGTCTTTTCCTGAGGATAGAGCACAGGAAGAACCCCATTTTGAAACAAGAAACCCTCTTCCTAAAGAAGCAGTCAGTACAAATTCTGTAGGGATACAGACAGAACAGTTGGAAGAAATAGAGGAACAACCATCAGCTGGCCAGAATGAAGAAGGCCTTGAGACCTCTCATAAATAAAAATCAGCCAAGAGCCATAAGAAAATTAGAAAGTTAAAAAAAGAAAATAAACTATTGAAGAAAAAGGCTAAGAAGGCTGAAGTATTAAAGCAGAAGGTAGTTGAACTCAAGGAAATTATTAAGGAATTGAGGAAATAGTTAGAATAGGCAGATAAAGTCCACAGAAGAAAGAATAACAAAAGGGCCAGAGTACAAGGAAGAAACCCTCTTCCTAAAGAAGCAGTAAGTACAAATTCTGTAGGGATACAGACAGACCCTGAAGAAATAGTAGTGGAAGAAACAATAGCTCAGAATGAGGAAGCACCTCCTTTAGAAACACATGAAAATATGACAGCTACAGAAGCAATTGATGCGAAGGCAGACAACTCAAATCCTTGATAAGAATGCTACCATCAGGAGATTGGAGGAAGAATTCATGCAGTCTCAACAAACCTTAGTTCAAAATAGAAATGAGTTACTGATTATGGTAGAACACCAAGCACTCCAGTCCTGGAAACATAGTGCTATTGTGGACAGGTTGGAAGCAGAGCTTACACAGGTCCAGCAAGCATTAACTCAATCCATGGAAGAGATGGGTGCTATGGAAGAATACCAAGCATCCTAATCTCAAGCACAGGGTGTCACCATCGATAGACTAAAGGAAGAGCTGGGACAAGCCCAACAAGCATTGGCTCAACATGAAGATGAAATGGTAACTAGGACTGAATATCAAGAGATTGTTAAAGAATTGAAGGACATGACAGCAATAGAGGGTGAGACCTATGTTTCTCTCACCAGAGCCCAAGGAAATATAAAAAAGGTGCAAACCTAATTAGAAAAAGCTTTGGATCAAATCAAGGAAATATGTGATGTCTACTCTGATGCTATTAATCGCAGAGCCCTTGCCACCAATTACACTTTATTCTTGCTGGAACGATATTTTTTATTGAGAGTGAAGGCCATCAGAGAAGGAAAACCTATTTCTTTTTCCACTATACCTGAGTTTATTTCATGTTTCAGAGAGCAGGATGAAAAGGTACAATACTTTTTGTGTGAATTGTACTTTCATAATTTCATTCTGGAAGAAAAAAGGGAAGATAACCCTGGCCCATTCATAGGTGATATACAGTTTCAGACATTTCTGTCATTTACTCAGAATCGAGTCAGACGGGGTAAAGCTCATAAAACCTTCCTAAAAAGGGAAGTTGGGCTAGATCTCTGGGTTAGGGGGAAACTCCAAATTCCTTTCCAGCCATTATGCGACATAAAACCTTTATGAAAAGAAAAGGGGTCGTAGACTCCTTGGCTCCCATCCATCTACAAGTCATACATTCAGGTATCACTTGCTTTAGGGAGCTTAAGGATGAAGCTCTTGCTACTTCTAAACTGAGATTGGATGCCTCCTCCAGTGAAGTAAAGAGTAGGGAGCCCTTTGGGTATAGGAATTTCTTTGCAGCTACCTTCATAATAGAGAGGTATTCTAGATTGCTCCAAGAAGAAGGGCCTACTTGGATTGGGTGCAAATATAATCCCCCTATCATCTGGTTCCCTCCATAAAGTTACTAAAAAGATTATCAAATTAACAAGAAGAGGGAGGATGTTGCTTTTATAGAACTCAAAAGAAGCAATGGGTTCAGAAGGCCTGGTGAACCAACCTTTCCATCTTACAACATTACTGCTTTACATGTAAAATCTCAGCTTGTATGAGGACATGCAAGAAGGTAAGCTGGGGGGTATGTTAGATTATGAAAAAGGTATAAATATCTTCCTTTTTCCCACATTTCATGATATCATCTTGATTGACTTTTCGGTTATTTAGAAGCAAATAGGATAGAAAATGAATAATATACTCTTTAGTTTTGTTGTTGGAGATTATATTACATAGATCCTAAATATGATTGGAATTGTCTGGTTTTATTGCAGGTTCGGTTAAATATTATCAAACCCAAGATAGCAAGGGGAATCTTGAAGATGCCCCAAGCTTTTGGAGGTTGAAGAATTTATGGCGCAAAGCAGTTTTAAAGATAATTGAGTTACTTATTGTAATAGTAAAGCAATCCTGAGGATCTCTTGATCCTCAAGATAGCTTAATTTACCCAGATTATTATAACATATAAGGGGTAAATAGATCTTGAAGAAAAAAAGAAGAATTGCACTCAAGAATTGAGAATACAGAATTGCTATGCATTAGCAATTTTTGTAAAATGTTGTACCAGCTATGAAATCAATAAACTCTTCAAGCGGTTTTACCATTTTTATATATTGAGTTTCAAATAGCAGTGCTTCTAAGGACTGAGGGCCCAATCTAAAGGAGCTACTATTCGACCTATATTTGTATCAGTTCAAATTCTGTTTTGTGATTCGATTATCTTTTATAGTAGTTAACGAACGCATAAGTGTGTTGATGATTTCATGTCAATTGCAAGAAATAGATATTCCCTGAAGCATTAAATGATTGTTATTCCAATTCCTATTACTGATATTTGATGCATGACGTTTCCTCATAAGTTCACATTTGCTATTCCTTTTACTTAGTTTACATTTGTTGTTTCTTTCCATAGATAGAGTAATTCGCCTTTTTCTTTTCAGCAATTTGATTCATAATGATAGTCATTTCTGCAAGTCTTTATCTAGATTCAATTACTGCTCTTAAAATGAATTCAATAGATTAGCTAGTTCCTTTCCTTTTGCACATCTTTAGATTTCAATTCTTAGAATCTTTAATGAATGTTTGAGGAACTTGATTGTTGATAAACTTAGATTTTCTTTCACTACACAATTTTAGCCTCTATGAGCTATATTCATAGACTTTGTCGATATTCTTTGAGATAAAAGATGAATCCTCGGGTTGATAAATTAATGTTAAACTAAGGTTGTTTTTAGACATCTTTAGAGCCCAACAACCCTAATCTTTTTTCTTATGGGTTGATTGTCCCTAAAACGTCTATGGCCCATTTGTTAAATGCTTGCAAAGTAACTTGTGGGTTTAAAGGAATTTCATCCCTCCTAGATGGATTTTCCACTCTTTGACATACATCACATGACTAATAGTATTCCTTCGTATCTCTGTGAAGTGTAGGACACCAAATCCATGTGAATTTTTTTTTTTGTGTAGTTTCTCTCCCTGCATAATGTCCTCCTACAATCTCATCATGTGCTTCTTCTAGTATCATTGGTATTTTGTGTTCCAACACACATCGTCTCAATATTCCATTTTCACCCAAATTGTATAAATTCCATGAAATCGGTTGATAATATGATGCTTTCACTGCCAGTTTTTTCTTCTGCACCACTATCATCTCTGATGAAGTAATGCATGTACTTAGAAACTATACAATTCCTAATAAGTAATCATCCACCATCTTACTGAAAACAATTGTGCATCTAGTAAGTTGTCATATAAATTTCCTACATATTCTCCTGATAATGTGCATGATAGATGATATGGCCCTACATTCAGCTTCCCCAGTTTCACTACAACCTCAAAATTGTATTATTGGAACAATAGTAGCCATCTACATACTCTTCCCCCCAACAATGGCTTGTTGAATAAGTATTCTAATGCAGAATGATCTATGTACATCTTAATGTTCGACCCCATTAAATAATTTCTGAACTTCTATAGTTCATAGACCATTTCCATTCTTTCTTGTTCCATGGTAGTATAATTCTTCTCTGCTATGGAAAACTTCGAAGAAATTGGGTGATCTATGTTTCCCTCCCCTAGTTGAGATAGTACTGCACCCAATGTTATAGAGAATGCATATGCATGTACATGGAAATCTTTGCTCCAATATGGAAATATCAAAATCGATGCAATTACCAATTTCTTATTTAAGGTGTCCAACCCCTTCTGACAATCCTTGTTCCATTGAAAATTTGTTTACTTATTCAATAAATTTTCCATCAGTGCTATGATCTACGTGTAACCCTTGAAAAAATTCCTATAATAGCCCATATGACCCAAAGTTTCCATCAGTTGTTTGAATAATGTAGGTGTTTATAACTCCATAATTACTACAATCTTGGCTGGATCTACAAGAAATCCTTGTTTCTAAACTACACGTCCCAACAAAATTCCAAATGGTGCGCAAAAAATACACTTCTTCAGGTTCAATGAAATCTGACAGTGTCTACACCTATCCAACATCATCCTGAATACATCTATATGAACCTTCAGTAGACTGAACATAGTTCAATCGTATAAGTACACTTTAAGGAACGTATGAATAAATTCCTTGAACGTTGCAAGAACAACTATGGAAAATACCATGATGGAATTCTTCATTCCAAAGGGCATTACTGTATACTGATAACTCTCCCACTCTTTCACAAAAGTAGTCTTTTGTCGATCCGCATGCACAGTTTTTATATGATGGTACCCCGAGAATCCATCTATGAAATAATAAGTTTCTTGACCCCCTACATTCTCCAGTACCTCATCTCTGAAGGGTATTGGGAATGGGTCATGTAAACATGCATCATTCAACTTCCTCAGATCCATGCAGATCTTGATTCCTCCTATCTTCTTGTCATATACTACCATTGTATTGATCCACTCAGATTCTTCTACCTGTTCAATAATTCTTGCGTCCAATGTATTGTCTATTTCAAATTTCACCTTCTCTTTATAATTTGTATTTAACCTGTAAGGCCTCTACTACACTAGATTAGCTCTTGGTTTCAGTGGAATATTCATCTCCCCTAAGTTTCTTATTATCCCCCTCATTTATGAAAAATTCATCGGAAATAGGTCTTGATATTCTCGCAGTAAGTCATCGATATTCTCCATTGTCTCATCACTCCAATAATATCCTATCTACGTGAAATTGGGATTCTCTATCGTCCCAATGTTTACCTTCTATGTCTTTATAGGTTGTGTGTATATGGATGACTCAAGATCTAGACCTTCTACTGCTTGTTCTCCTTATGTTTTAGGTACTTTTACATTCATGGGATATTCTTCATCATGTTCTTCCTTAGCCACATTGTAGAATTATAATAGCTCATGGACAATTATATTGGCTATGTGCGCACTGCACACTGATACCACCTTGTTATCGGACTAATCGGCAGGTGCGAATACTAACAGATCTCCCTAGATCCACCTGGATCTAGAACAAAATAGGACAGAACATGATTCTTTCCCTAAGTTATGACCATTGAATTAGCTAGTAGGGAGAAACAAGTAACATACCTTTGTATCGCTTCCTAGGGTCTCTGTTGCTCTCACTTTGCTCCGGTGCTCTTGTGAGGTCAAGACCAAGACAACACAAACCAACCAAAGTGAAGATAGCAAAATATATTCAATCGTCAACTTATGTGTATGATCAAGGAATTACACAATAAAGTAAGAATGACTTTATGGGAAAAGGACATGCCGCTGTATCATATTAATCGAAAGTAGAAGATACAACCTGAATGCCTTGATGTCGCAAGCTTCCTTTCGGTGGCTCTTGGTTCCAACACACACACTTGCTCGATCCTTGTATGAAGAAGATCCAATTCCTCTTGATAGAATTGCTAGAGTCTCCAAGCTCCTGTTCAATCTAGGTCCTTCACACAATTCTTTCACCAATTCTCCAATGAATCTTGCTTAACCTTTTCCATGAGAATTCCATCAATATATAGGAGAGGATGAGATGGTTACTTGGATAAGAATGATCCCACAATATCAGGGAAATCAGTACAAAGATAACCATTCGAATGCCAACCCATTCTTTAGAAGATTCCCTTCTAGAACCATTGAGACTTCATCTTTTTCCAAGCTTTAGAACAAGTTCGCACCCTAGCTATGTAGCACAGTGCGAGAAGTTTGCACCCTAGCTGAAGGTGGCCTGTGAGAATGGGTCATTCTCGCACCCTAGGATATTATAGAAACCCGCGAACTCTCTTCAAAAATATGTTTTCTGGGAAGAGATGAATGTCACTTTTCTCAAGAGAAAGTTCTTATTAGGAGCCTGAGTACACCATCATCAATACACCATCATGATGACCAAAATCATGGGTAACACACCTCCATTGTCCCTTCTTCTAAGAAGATATTATTTCAAATATCATGTATCACTACATATATTGATGGAGATTCATGTTTGAATGTAAACGTGACTTTGAACCTCTGGAACAACTCTTCCCATCATGTTGTCTCCTTGTGTATTTCCAATTCCAAATGCTAGTTCTTAGGAATTGTGTCCAATGTGTGTATAAATTTGTGTGTTTATTTTGTCTCTGGTATTGAACTCCATAATTCCCTACACTGCTCAACATGACCTATTGGGTCACTCTCTCCTGTATACTTATGCACAATGTTTTCTTCATTAGTACCAAACATTATTTTCATGATTCTATCGCATTGTGACCAGTCTTTCATCCCCTCTTTGTGTGCATTCCACCATCTGGTTGGAGACGCTATTAGGACAAGATCTAGTGCTAACAACCTTTGTTTTTTGGTTACTTGCAACTCAAATTCCTTTACAAACAAACTTATATCATTTTATCCATCATACATAGGTGGATCATATAACTCTATTCCAATTGAGCGCAAGGATCGGGTTATGTGTGCACGTCATCTAGTTGACACTTCACGCATCCTCTGCTACCAATTCTCTAGACCCTATTATGATTCTGATGCACACAATATAATACTTCTCCAACTCAGAGTACCATTTGCAGTCAGGTTGACATAATCCTCCATTCGCACAATCATCTTATATAAGTTTTAAATGTCGTTTCCCCTGGCTAGATCTATGTATCTCTTCCCTTCTGATGGGTCCAAGGGTGCAGTAAATTTCTATTCTCCAACCTCAAATATCATCTCCCTCCTGTTCAAGTTAATTATTTCCTAGTTATCAAAATCACATTCCAGTCCCATCAATGATGGATATGGTTGACTATTGTACACGATCTCAATAACCTCAAAGTATGCCACACTCTGCACAATATCTATGTTCACTAGTACTGTTGTCAACTGACCAATCGGTACTATTTTGTGCTAATTTGTGAGCCTTAACTAAACAAGAGACCATACTAATTTGGGTTTTCCCATCATCTCCCATGTCTCCTTAGGTAAAACAATTCACATCAGATCCCAAATCAAAGATGACATTATCCACATCATACTCCCAATCTTCCCACTAAAGATGAATTCTCCATTGGTTCTCTTCCCGCGCAGTACCTGATTTCCCATCATTTGTGAGATAGGAGTTTTCCTTCCTCGTGTACAATTATCATTCATTTCATATATTGTACTCAATGTAGTTTTATCTTTCATTATCTCTACACAACTCCTCAAGAATTATGTTAGCGTTCCTACCTTTCCAATTGGTTTCTTTGGCATGGAACGATCTTCTACATGAGGAACAAATGATGTTGATGCTCCCCAATCATGTCCAAGTACTTATTTTCTTTCTCTATGATATGTCTCTTTTTCTTTATAAGGATCAAAGATTGGGAAGGGCCCTGCTGAATTCCTTACCCATTTCTCAGTCTTCTTCCCTCCAGTCATATATCAACTCCGGTTCTATCTCCTTCAAGTGTAACAACTGTTATTCATGGTCCTTGATTGTTCTTTTAAGATGATATATTCTGCACATTCTAATTTTGATTCTAGTTACCTCTGGCCTACCATTTCACAACTAGTTGAGGACAATATTTTGTCACATGATCCAGGGCTCTGTAGTATGTGCACATTGTACACGAATTCAAACAATCTTGGGCCAAGTGTCCTGGTTTATTACAGTTATAACATATTATCGTTCATCTTCCTCCTCTACCAAAATTTCCTCTTCCTTGACCTCTACCAAACTTTCCTCTCTTCCCTAGATTGAAGCTTCTTTGATTATTATATTGTGGACCACCCCCATCTGCTGCAACATTCTCCTCCTAAAGCCTATACATATCCTATGTGTACTCCCTCGTCAAGTCGAATGTGTGGAAATCCTTCTCTTCATGTCCCAAAAACTTACAAAAATTCCAAAACAAGTTCCTTGGTGTACTCTGATATTTATGTAGTAATGGACACTCAATGGGATGATGGCCCCATTTCTTACATATATCACAATACCCTCCTCGTAGTAATGGATTAGACGCTCCAGTTTCCAAATACTACATGAATGTTGGGAATTTGTCCTTGTCATGGCCTTTAGTCTTGCACTTGGTACACCAAACTTGTTCTCATTTCTCCTTCCCTTTTGTAAATTCTGCTAGTTGAATCATCAATGCATCCAACTGTTCTTGAACTTGTTCCATTCCTCCACTATCTCCTACACGACATGATTCCAATTTCATTCCAATTTCCATTGCCTCGGGATCTGACACAATCTTCTATTATATTAATGAACTGTGAATGTGTGGTATAAACCCTACAATAAACCATTCTTGATGTTGTTGATCGGGGATGTAGAAATTCAGTATACACATCACATCCATAAACCTCTGATCGAGATCCCATACTAACTCAGTTTGCACCTATTTAATCTCATTTAGTTCTCTGATGTACTATGACTTTCACTTTGGCTTCTTGAACTCTTTCAACAATTCTTGCCTTATCTATGCCAAATTATTGACTTGTCCTGTAAGCATGATACTCTGAATCTTCATGTACTAGACTAAGGCAAGACCTCTAAATGTTGTTTCCAATTGTGAAATATTCATAGCCTCATCCTGTACGTTCTTATCGACCCAAATTTTTTCGTAGACAAACATATGTTGTTCTAGGTATTCTGACCCAACTCCATGAAACTCAGGTAGTCTAAGGGTTTTTTCTATCCCTTCCATGTTGCTTTGTGTAGTCCATCCTCTTGGTGATGTTGGTTGACTCTGACTCTACACACTACTTCCACTGCTTTGATTGCTAATATCGTGTCTTCCCTATCTAACTATAAGTGATTTTGATAAGTCTTCAACTATTTTCTCTGATTTTGGTGATGCACATGGGGTCATGGATTCGACACATGACTCAGTCTGAGTAGGACTTAATGATTCTTCTATTACTATACTGGAATCGAACACCTCCTCTTCTCCTCATATATATCATATCTCCACGATTCTGATTATTTCACAAGGTTCTCTCCCCTATGGCTCATTGTGCGGCTCTCCTTTATAAGCCCCATTCTTTTGCCTCATGTACCTCCTTCATCCATGCAATAATCCAAACTTGTATTCTTCCTTTGGTATACCCTTTTCTTGCATCCTCTATCCCTTCCTTCCTTTTTCATTGCTTCCTTCATTCCCTCATGCTCTTATACTATCCTCTTGAAATCCCACAACTCCCTTATGTGCGTCAAACCCTTTAGTAGTCAGATTTCATTGTCATCACACGCTTGTCACATAGCATCACCTTTATCCACTTACCCAATGATTTCATGAATCTTCCACACAAACCTTTGAAAAAGTCATTTTTTGCAACATTGTATGATTAGGTACAATCTATTGCAAATTATGTAATATATCTTCCTAGTATGCTCTCCAACCATAAATCAATTGCACGAGAAGTTGGGTTACTTATAGAATTCATCTATCTTACCAACTCATGATTCCAATTCATTGGAAATTTATTTTTCTACCTTCCAGTATTCTCCACTAATATTTCTAGCCACTCAGTCAGAATAATTGGAAATTCATCAAAGAAAAATTCATGCAGATATGTATACACATACCTTTTCATCCATTGCTTTTCACTCATCCAAAGATTTTTTTTCTCTTATCGAGGAAACTCTTGCTCCTTTGTTTCCAACCATTATGAGATCTCTTTCTTAGTCGACCTACAAAACATTCCCTTAATCACAAATTTCAGGTCATGATAAAATAATCATTTTTTGGCACTACACATGGTTTGTAAGACCCTAGGTTTGAGTTATCTATGACTAAAAAAACCCACCAGACACTGGCCCTTTCGACATCACCCACTTGGGGAGATGAAGTCTCACCCGAGGTATCTATCAGGACTGCAAGAACTAGATTTCTGTAGTAATGAGGGAATGGGAGGTGACCATTTTGTTCATTCTTCCTTAGTATTTATGTGCACATAATTATGCCATTAGTCCTTATTATCTACTTAGTTATTTCATATTGATACTATCATTAGATTCTCTTTTACCACATAACCCCTTATTGTAACAATCATGATTATTGTGCAATGATTATGCATAACAAAGATCTAATCTAATAAGCATAAAAGAGAGTCCATGAACATTCATATAACAGACATGTAACACTAGAATTAATGTGGTTCTCCTAACTCTAGCCTACATCCACAATGATTGGCTTATTTATTATGCATTTATAAATTTCTTCTGGCTTGATATGTTTTGCCACAAGGGCAGACCCAGGGTTCAATGCTTAAACAACACACCAACAAAACCCTAACTACCGGCCCTTTCGGCAACACCTGCGAAGTAGATGAAGTCTCACTTGAGGTAGAGGTAGGGGTGGTTATAGGACTCAAGTGTCTACAACCTAGTTGGGACATAGATCTATGATTACAACACTTAAAAGAGAACTTATCAGTTGACATTCATTAGTATTTAACCCTTATTCACATCACAAGTCGAAACCCTAGTTACAGAGCATCGCAGTATTCAACAAGATCTAATACATCCAAGCACTTAGCATATAGAAATAGATCATATCTAGCATTCATTCACATTACTAAGAACTAAGATATCATATCAGATGCATATAGCATATATCATTGCACTAAGCATAAATCACATCAATAACATAACAACTAAAATGCACAAAGAAACCACAACACAGGATATACGTGGTTCACCCTAGTGTGGGGCTATGTCCACCAACTCTTCTATTTCTTTATTGTCTTCTTTCAATATTATACAAGCACAGATACACAAAAACCTACTCTGCATAGGATAAGAGATCTGCATGCACCTCGCCAGATCCTCCTTCCCCGAGCTAGGTTTAAGTACAAAGCCTTCTTACAATCTGCACACAATATTCTTACAATCACTTGCACTTAGCTCTGCAAATTCTTAACACACAGTATGCACGAAACATCCACAAATGTTCTCACTTAGCTCACCAGCCACATTACACATATAGGTCTCTCCTACTTACGTCGCCTAGATTTATATTTATACATTAAAAAAGGGCCTAAACATGGGTAAACCCATGGGTCAACATCCCATACCCATTACATAAACCCTAAACACAAAAATTCCCTAAGAAGGGGAAAACATCCCATGATCTCCGCTTCACCCTGCACTACGCGTTTGACCAGCCTGTCGAAGTCCCAAAATTGGCCAAACGTGACCAAGGTTCTCCAAAACTTGGTCAAGGGCCAACAATATGTCATGCTTATCTTTCTTCCCTCCTAGCCTAGCCGCTTTACAGTGTAATCCTCTATCTCTCTACATCATTTCTTACATTCATACATTGATTCCTCTCTTTTATAGACTCGAACAGAAACTCAGGAACAACAATTCAACCAACCCACTATGTGTCGAGAGAAACCAACCAACAAACAGATAACCCCTATTCTCCCAACCCGTTAAATATTTATACATACAATCTAGGGATTAAAACCCTACTTGTTTCCTCCCAAAACCCTATTACATTGCGTGACAATTATAATTAACTGGTTGTTTGGCTTATTTCACTTTCTTTTTCATATGCATGTTGCTTTTTCACTTTGACTGCTTGTTATTCCTTATTTTGTGCATCCTTCCATATTTAGCTTATCGATCTGTCATCATTCCTTTTCACCCTCTTTCTTCTCTTTCTTTATTCTCTACTTTATTTCTTCTTTATATTTTATTCTTCTCTCACTGCGTGTTTTACTTCTGGATGCCCCTCTATTGCTTACTGTCCTCCTAGATGCACCTAATATGCACACTCCCTAATCTTCCTTCTTCTCCTGTGCACCTTTTCTGCGCACTTCTTCTATACTTAGGATTTTTACCAAAATTACATCCCAAAACTACCTGTCCAACATATGTTTAATGACCATATTAGGCATTCATATATACTTGAGTTTCATGAAATGAAGGGGAATTATATAGATGGAAATTATTTATGATCTTGTTATTAATAATTTGAAGGAAATTGGAGGCATGGATCATTTTTTTATCACAAAATATTTGTTACATGTTGGAGCATATGGAGGATCTATAGTTCAAGGATAAAGGAATGGACTTTGTGTCATAATAGAGCTATCAAATTCACCATATATTCTTATTATTCATTGTATGGATCACATGACAAATATTGCACTTAAAATAGTAAGCAAGGGTTTTCATTGGTTTCAAAAGTTTAATATTTTGCACAGGAGGCTTATACACTTTTTTTTCATAGCCCCAAACAATTTTCAGAGTTTCGACAATTTGTTGATGGTATTATGAATTGAAAAAATATACTAAAAGATGTTGATACAAGATGGATATCATTGAATGGACTAGCCAAAAAACCATTTAGTGAGTACCAATCTTGGTAGGGTGGATGTATGAATGTCTCTTTAGTGTAAAGAAAGCTTGAGATATTCTCTTTTGACTAACTAATATAGAGACATTATTAACATTGGATGGAATTATTCCTATGCTATATGAAATTAATGTCTTTATGAAAATGTCTTAAAGTTGCATAATGTATATTGTAGAATACACAAATGCTAGAAAATTAGCATGCTTTGCATTGGATAATTTGTATATGATGGAAGAGTCTTTTATAGGTCCACACATTTCAAGTTGGACTAGGATCATCAATATAGGAAATACTAAAAATGTTTTGGAGTTTGATGAAAAATGGTTACTATGTATGGTAGTGTGTGGGTATGTGGTTCCCTTTCATTATATTGGTAATATAGTATGAATCACCAAAGGATTCCTTATGTCAAGAGACCAATTACAAAATGTTGTCATTTTAGCGTGACACAACTTGATAGAAATTGAAAAATCACTATAATCAAATAAAAAATAATGATTTCCTTGAGATGAATTATTGGCGACCATGCTTGTGGTATACCCTCAATGTTGGAACAATCATCAATGCCACACTACTTTAAAATATCACTTTCTATAAAAAATAGAAATTTTAGTGTGCCACTTTTGCAATAAGGAATAGATACATGGATAATCATAACAAATTCAAGGTATTTTAGATTTATCAAAATTGTATCAACTAGCCCAATGCTTTGTTGAAACTATTTCAAAGAAATTTCATATTTTGGAGAATCCTTTATAATATGATGTAATACCAAGATTGTGGGATATTTTAGTTTCTAGCCAATACCTACAAGAAAACATATCAGACTATTTCAAATTAGTAGATTCATGTCAACCCATTATTTTGGTATCAATGGAGGATGAGAGAATGTTTAGTGCATTATCATTATTGAATTCAGATTTGAGGAACAAGCTTGATAAACATATGGATACATTTTTAATATTATATGCAACAAAGTATGACATTAACAATTTTACATATGAAAGAGAACCAACTCTTTGGTGATTAGATTGCGATAGAAGGGGAGAAAATAATGTACAACAAATTTCTCTAAATAATTTTATATGAAAGATAATGTTTTGGAGGGTCACAATGATGTCCAATTTGGAGAAAGTCATGTTCAAAATGTACAAAATAAGGACCAAGATGAGAATTGAGAGATTGATACACCCCAAGATTATATCTAATCAAATATACATAAGGTGAATCTTATTTTGGTATAGGTGTTCCATTGGTTGTACAATAAATGTTGAATGAAATAGCACAAATGTTGTGATTCTTGTTATTTGATTGAATTTGTTGCTCCTCTATTTTTGGAGTAGGTTTGGAATTCCTTATGGTAGCAAGATTATTATATGCCAATTTGAGGTTTCACTTCAGGTAAAATTAGGCTCTATATTTTTTTATTTTTCATTGTAACATTGGACTTACATTTCCTTGATGGAAGTTATTTTAAGATTGATGTTTCAATATTTAACTATTACATTGCCTCTTTCTTATCTATGATCATAAGTGAAGCTAGAAATTGATAAAGCCGAGACATAGCTCTTCACATAGATAATTTCCTAGTATTAAAGGATAAACAAATAATTTAACAATACTTCCACTCAACAACAATAGGCTCATTCAAGAGAATATAACTTCCTGGATGTCTAGTTTAGATATTTTGGCAATTTTTACTGGTTTGTTTATTTCATTCATTTGGAACATTTTGTTGAGTTTGGAAGTTTGGGTTTATTTTGGTTAAATACCGTTTGAATCCATTGAATTCTTTTATTTCTTATTTGATTCTTGAATGAATGCTTTATTGTAGCTTCGTTGCTTTCATTCGGTTTCCATTGATTCGCGAGTTTGGGTTAAAGTTAAATAACTTTGTTGACTATAACAATTTTTTTCATATTTTATCAATTTTATTTGAGAAACATATAGTGTTAGTCTTAATAGATGGATTTGGTTTTTCTCTAGGATTTCGATATGTTTTCATTAATTAATATTGCTTTCTTTATATATTTCATGGTTCAAGTAAAGACATGTTTATTTCATTTCACTTTGTGGCGTGACTTGAGCATCTTCACTTTTTAGAATCTACTATGCTTATTTTATATTTTATTTGAAAAGACTTATTAATATTCAGAAATGGAAATGAGCTCTGCAGTACCTAAGTAAAGAGAAAAATGGTCTATGGACTATGTTCCTATGTAATTTTTGTAGGAGACCCATTGCAATGAGACTGACACTAATGCAATTAGACTTTTGATTCCAAGCCTAATAGAGTATTACATGTGGCCTCTAGGATTCTATCTATATTCATAAATTCCTTAATGAACTTTAGTATTTTATCGCATAATAATACCTTGAGTGGTATTGGTTACTAACATATCCTTGACTGTAGAGAATGTGAAGGAGAACTTGAAAGAATATGCCAAGGTGTGTGTTTATACATCTAATAGTTGAAAATGAATTGAGATACAATCCATGGCTCATGATTAGATAACTATTATCATTAATATTATGTGGAAATATTATAAAATTGAAAATAAATTTATATTTCATTCTAATTTTTTGTGAGAGGTATCTTATTATCTAGGATCTTGTTTACAAGGTGTTCTAGTGAAAGAGTACATGGAAAATATGAAGTGAGAACAAAATCATCTAGAAATTTTGTTAAGTAAAATATCAACCAATTTGTTAGGTTTTTATGATAGGAAAATGCATCACGTTTTGAGACTACTTTCAAACCATTTTTATCTGTTTTGATTCTAAATTGAAAATGGATCTCATCACTAGAATTTGATATGATTGTTGATGTATTATGTGTTTTAAGATTAAATTGAAAATTGATCTTATGTATTTTATGTTTGAACCAATTCTCGTGTTCTTCATGAGTCATTAATTTTATAGACTCAATAATACCATTGCATGTCCAAAATTAGTGATTTCCACTAGGGTAGGAAAACATGCATTATTCAGCCAAACAATCTTTTTTTTTTGCTAATAGATTGTTAAATAGGTTTTATTTTGCATATTCATTTCCTCGTAATCCTATTTTTTATGTTTACTACACATGTCATCTACTATGACATGATGGCCATGACATTTATGCATGGCCAATAATTTATTACATTATTCCAAATTCATTTATTATAACAAAAAATCTAATTTAAAATTTATAGGTCTAAGTTTATATCCACTAGAGGATTGTATGGTCTCATTTCTACCCAATAGTTGACATTTATGGTCAGTGGGTGGTTTTATTCCATGAT
>ML777856.1:444299-486776 GCA_009831015.1 Picea engelmannii | reverse complement strand
GGGGGTAATCTCATTGAACTAAGATCCAATACAATATACTCAAATACATCATTTATAATAAGACCTCCATCCTTATTTCTAGATATATAGAAAATCCTAATCATAACCATTTGTTAAATACTTAGTGGGAATTATTTAATGACTTGAAAATAAATTTATTTCATGCTATATACCTAGTGATATTTAATTAATAATAAAATAACATAGTGCAATCAATCCACCTTACATTGAATGGGTACCATACCTAGATCATGTTTCACATGGATTTACTTTCTCAGGAAAAAATCTGAGGTCTTTCAACACCTCAAAGATTTCAAAGCCCTTGTTGAGACACAACCCAGAAACAAAATCAAAATCCTATGAACTGATAACGAGGGAGAATATGTCAATCATGAGATTCAAAATCTTTGTCATGAGGCAGGGATTCAGTTGCAGCATAGAGTTCCCTATACTTCGTAGCAAAACGAAGTTGATGAGCGGAAAAATAGATCTCTAAAAGATATGGAATCTTTCATGCTACATGCAAAGTCACTACCACAAAGACTATGGGATGAATAACTTAATTGTGAAACCTACATCCAAAATGGATCTCCCCATAGATATGTCAAGGATAAGGCCCCCCATGAGGCTTGAAGCAGCCTCAAACCAAAAGTGACCCACTTTCGTATTTCCGGTTCACGTGCATGGGCCTAGATTACCTCTGAAAAGAGGAAGGAACTTGATCCATAGAGCATAGAGTGTATCCTTGTTGGATACCCCAATGGTGTGAAGGGATACAAACTTATTGATATTTCCTCGGACCACCTCATCAATGAGTGAAGTTTCCAATTCGAGGAAAGTGTCTCGCATGTATCTCAACAATCGCATGCAGACACCTTCATTCTTCCACCTGTCCGAGATGATGAGCATGCACATGTGAAATCTTCCTCAGATGAAAGTTCTGATTTAGAGAATTCAGATGATCCATATACAGAGTCAGTACAATCAAATGTAGAGTTAGTGCATTCAGATGGAGATGCAAAGCCACAGCAGAGGCCCAAGTGGGCCCATAGTACTCTTCAGGATGCAAGGGATATTGTTGGTGATCCAACTGATACTAGGAGGACTCGATATTTTTTCTAGGAGCCTCCTATTGCACTCACTGCCACTGAACCATTTCCATCTAGGAATATTTTCTTGGTTCAGTCTTCATATCCAAATTCTTATAGCGAGGCTATTGAAAATCCCTTTTTGGAATCCACCATGCAGGAGGAGTACAAATCCCTCCTCGAGAACCAGACTTGGAATCTAGTTCCCCTTCCTTCTGGAAGGAAAATTTTCAGGTGCAGATGGGTCTGCAAGACCAAGAGCACAATGGATGGACATATCAGCAGATACAAATCAAGTCTAGTTTCCAAAGGCTTTCAGCAGGTGCATGACATTGACTATGATAAGACCTTCACTCCAGTAGCGAAGATGGATTCCATATGTTTGGAACTTTCCATTGTGGCGACCAAGGGATTGGAATTCCATCATATGGATGTGAATAATGCATTTCTTCATGATGATGTATTTGACGATATCTATATGGAGAAACCCTAGGGATTTATGTAGGATTCATATTTTGTTTTTCGACTCAAGAAGCATTTTTATGGCCTCAAGCAGGCTCCTAGGGCATGGTATGCCAATATGGACTCCTAATTGTTATCACAGAACCTTGTATGTTGTAAATCAGACCTAAATGTTTACATTCTCAGGATGGTTGATTCACTTCTACTCTTAGTTCTGTATGTTGATGATTTGTTGATAATCGATTGCTCGACTTCAATGATTGTTGCAGTGAAGAGGATTCTACATGACAGGTTTTTGTTCATGGACATGGGTCCACTACACTTCTTCCTTATACTCGAGATCAGTTAAGATGCATCAGGCATCAAACTGTCTTAGGCCAAGTATGCTCGATATCTCCTTGAGAGATTTCACATGACAGACTGCAAGTATGTTCCGAATCCTTTCCTATCAGGAGTCAAACTTGAGGATGGTGGGGACACTCCACTGGTTGACAACACACTATACAGAAAACTAGTGGGGAGCTTATTGTATCTCACACACTCCATACCAGACCTCTCCTATGCAGTTGGCGCAGTTTCCAGGTTCATGCAGAAGTCGCATGAGCTACATTGGAAGGTTGCAAAGTGTATCCTTTTATACGTACAGGGAACCATCACCTTTGGGATTCATTATGAAGTAGAATCTACATTGGATCTCACTGGGTTCATTGATTCTGAATGGGATGGAGATATCATTGATCGCAATTCCACATCTAGTTACTCACTCAGTCTTGGTTTTGGGCCTATCTGTTGGTTGAGTAAGAAGAAGGATGTTATTGCTCTATCTTCAGTAGAGGAAGAGTACAGAGGGGTAGTTAACATAACCATTTAGGTTATGTTTCTACATCATTTTCTCACTGAGTTGGGAATTCAACTTGATCGTTCGATTGTCATGTGGTGTGATAACCAGAGCACTCTAAAGTTCTGCAGAGATCCAGTTCAGAGGCAGTGGACGAAACACATCGAGATCCACATGAACTACATCTGGGACTTAGTACACGATGGGATCATTGACCTATAGTTTTTCCCTTCAGAAGAACATACGATAGACATCTTCACCAAGACCTTCACTGAGCATAAGTTCCATTCTTTGCGAAGTCGTCTTGGAGTGAAGGACATAGTTTCCTAGCAACTAGACTTCTTATTTTTTTAGATACATTGTACCTTGAGGAGGGGGGGAGGGGGGGGGTTCCCATGATTTTTTCCCTCTTTCCTCACTTTATTTCAATGTATCTTTTTTATTTGGGTACCTAATGTGGCCTCGTTGACGGGACCCATTCTTTATTTTCACCATAGTGATGTTCAGGGGGGGTGTTGGACTTAATTCACACACACCTAGGATTTCTTTTTCCTAAGTTTTTTCATATTTTTATTAGTCTTTATCCATTATCCTAAAGTTTAGGGAGAATATTCTCTTCAGTTTTCACTTCAGTTTGACTAGTTGAGTGGAGTCTAGATGTTGCATTCGTTTTGTCACCATGCAACATTGGGATCATCACTAGTTAATGCGCATTAGACTTGGTATCATCACCAGACTAGCACATTACCCCATGATTCCCTAATATCATCCTCACTTCACTTTGTTTCATTCAATTAGCTAAAGACTGGTAGACTAGTTAACTCATCTAGGTGGCATTTCACTCTCATAACTGCCCGAGAGACTAAACTAGGTGGTAGTTCACTCTCGTAATTGTCAGTGTGTGTCTAGATCACTCTAGCCCACCACTATGGTGCATTGTCTTTACCTATAATGTACATTGGTTGAGTTATACAGAGTATATCATGTGTAAATTATTCATTATTCATTACAGTTAATGATAATTCTTCTATTCTTTCTCTCTTGCTTCTTATTTCTCAATTTCTCTCAACAAATGTGTGTGGTATTTTCTAGCAATATCTATTATGTGTAGGTTCAACACATTTACAATATGAACCTAGATTTGTGATGAGTTATGCTTCATACGACTTTCAATGCTTCATATATTAAACATAACATAAACCTTCTACATATATCAAAATATTTCAAACAAAATGATAAGAACCGATCATGCAAGATAAAATAAATTTAGATATAATTTAAAACACCACCAAGTAACATTGAATGTGGTGTTAATATTTTGTTCCGATCTTTTATTAATGTGGATATGATACAATAGAAAGAATGAAAGTTATGGATTTACTGTAAAATCAATTACAATGAAATAATATGAATGTGGAGTTTACAGACTGGATACACCATGATGTATGAATCCCTTGAGGCACGATTCCTTCATCATCCACCTATTCCTGAGATATGTGATCTTGAAACCCTAAGTATAAGAAACTCTTTAATTCCTCAAAGTGATGACCCTTGAAAAGTGCACCTTATTTATCTTTTATATCCTTGTGCTCATCTAAAGCATCTTCTTGAAATTTTTTATTGCTTCTTTATTCCTTAAAACCACCTCTTCATTAGGGAGGGGTCCCACCATAGTAAAAAATGTTCCACTTAAAACATTACCTTATTAAAAATTATCCTTAGGAATTTGGGCATGTGCCACTTGATTCTCCCTATGTTTCAAAAGGGATCTTGGCAAATTCAAAAATACGATTCCAAAAATTTCCCATGGGTTCCTCATTTTTATTCATATTCCTCACTAGTTCATTAATATTGGTGTATATTTCATAGGATGGTTGGGGAATATTCTTAAAAATAACCTTCAAATTATGCAATATTTCAAAATTGTTGGCTTGAATTTCTAGGTCGTCTTGTCCCATCGAAAATCCTTCCAATTTTTCAAATCTGTTGTCGTCATTTCCATTTTTTTCTAGTAGCTCCTGTTATTTATTTTTTGGAAGTATATATCCATTTCCATATTAGGGAAGTGGAAACCCAAGCTTCATGAGATCAATACAAATCCTTTTAAAGGAGGATACTTCCCTTGTCATCTCATGGAATCTATTCTCATCATTTTGCATGAGCCTTCTTTTTGTGAGTACCTTCTTAGAATATATTACAATGTTTGTTCTATCAGTAACACTAAGGTCCTTGAGTTGCTTCTTAGTCCTGTTTCTCAAGAACTTTCTAATTCCATTAGCCACATCTATATTGTTTTCTAGCTCATTTGTTATTCTAGTTATATCTTTCTTATTTGAGGTGAGTAACTCAAGCTCATCACCTGTTAAGGAAATGTGGGACTAATTCTTGGATGCCAGAGTGGATATATTATCTCCAATAACATGTTTGGCTACTTTCAACGCTGATTTTATTGTCACCTTAATATTTAACGTGGTTAACTCTTTATGGGCATCTCCCTTGGCAACATTTATTTGGGTTAGCGTAACTTCTCTTTTCTTTGCTTGGTATTCAATCTCTTCCACCCTTTAATAAATTTTTTTGAGTTGACTGATCATATCACCTAGCTCCATTTCCTTCACAATAAGGTCATCCACTACCTTAGTGAAACCTTCTGTAGGGTCTGCTAAGGGAGCTTTCTCTATCCCTAATTTTGCTTCTTGGATCAGATGGGATTGCTAGTTTTTTAGGGTCTCATTTTCTTCTTGTAACCTATTCATGGCCTTTTGTAAGGTACTAGATGTAATATAATATGAAAAACAAGAATATTCAAAATATATCAATGGAACAATAGAATATTGAAAAGAGCAACACCAAAAAATGATACCTTTATTCAAGAAAGAAATGTTCACTTGCCTCTTCGAGGGGGAAACCTATAGTAAAGAAGAGCCCTATTACAATAATTCTCAAGATTTTTTTTATCATTCCTCCTACTCTTACTTATAATAATTCTATCTTCTAATGAACCTTCTAGCTAAATATATTTCTAGAAGCAGAAGCTTCTATTAGGTCTTTTTAGATTGACTGGTTCCCATTTATTAAATATTCCTTATAAACTAATGTCAACATTTATTACATTGGAAATATACTATTCTACCTATGTGAGGGGTTAGGGAGGTTAGGTTCCTAAGGCTTGAAAATCAACCTTGTCATGAAAGCTTGAGATGTGGAAATTGTTGCAGAATGGTGGCGGGCTCCCAGGTGGAATCTTATGGAGTTGTATCCTTCCACTACAATAACACTTCCTTGATGGTGCATTGTCACAAATGACACTCTCGTTGGTCCAAGACTACTTGGGGATGAAACAAAATGGAACATTCTTCATCCAATTCAGGGAGGCTAGTTTGAGTTTGGCACTTAATTCCAATCACCTTCTTTACGCATGAGACATGAAAAATATGATGGAGCTTAGAATCATTGGGTAGATCTAACTAATAGGCGACTTGCCCTACATGCTTGAGAATTGTATAAGGACCATAATTTGGGAGCAAGCTTCTGACAATGGTAAAATTTGAGTGAAGTCTTCTTATAAGGTTGTATATGAAGAAACATCTAGTCCCATTCAGTAAATTGTGTTTAGAATGAACTTGATCGAATTGTTGCTTCATGCGATTTTGATCCATCCCCAAATTTTCTTTGAGGGTAAGGAGAATGGCCTCACGTACTGTAAGATTTTTGTCAACCTCCTGAACCTTCAAGACACCTGGCATGTATGAGAGAACCAACGAGCAATTTTTTCCATATATTGCTTCAAAAGGAGTCATGTGAGTAGTTGTATGGTAAGATATGTTGTACCACCATTCAATTAGTGGTAACCACTAAGCTGACTGGTGTTTTCGGTTAGATGAAAAAAAAATCGAATATTTTTTCAAACACTTGTTGAAAATTTCACTTTGGCCATCAACATGGGGATGACAGGAGGTGCTAAGATGCAATTGGGTTCCCTATAGCTTGAATAATTCTTGTTGAAAATGGTTGGTAAACATGGGATCCCTGTCAGAGACAATAAAATGAGGCATGCCATGAAGTTTGAAGATATTATCCATGAAAAATTTAGCCACCGTGCATGCAGTGAAAGGATGTTGAAGAGCACATAAATGACCATGTTTGGAAATGCGATCAACCACCACCATGATGACTGACTTATTGTTGTATTTATGTAGGCCCACAATGAAATCCATAGAAATATCCCACCAAATAGAAGGGGGAATTGGAAGGGGTTGCAGTTTACCTTTTGCTTTTACTATTTCTCCCTTGTTACATTGATAGAAATCACATTCAACCACAAGAGTGTGGACGTGCTATTTCATAACATCCCAGATAAAAAAAAAAAAAAAAAACATTTGACCCTTTTATAGGTTTTGGTAAACCCTGAATGCCCAGCTGTGGATGAAGCATGAAGCTCAGACAACACTGTGGATTTAATTTGCGACTTTTTTCTTAAATATAGATGTCCATTTTAGTGAAGCTCATTATTGTACCAAGAGTACCATGGAGAATTTGGAGAATGTTCTTGCAATTGTTGGATCAGACGAGAGATTTTTGGGTCTTGCAACCATTCATGGTGAGAAACTTGGAGCCAATATGGTACAATGAAGGAGAGGAAAAAGAGGGACCCTTCTTCTTCATATTTTTGTGAAATAGCCTCAATGACCACATTTTATTTTCCCTTCTTGTAAATGATCTCATAATCATAGCCAAATAGCTTGGTTACCCATTTTTGTTCCTTCAGGGAGAAAATTATTTGTTCCAGAAAATGCTTAAGGCTATGGTGATCAATTTTAAACTAGAAGCATTTCCCCAATAGATAAGGATGCTAGAGATCCATGGCATGAAGAATAGACAAAATTTCATTTTCCTATATTGATTGGCCCAAATGTCTTTCTGGAATATTTTTACTGGTGAAGGCCAAAGTACGACCATCTTGCATGAGCACTGCCCCAATTCGTATTCCCGACGCATCACATTCCAAGAAAAAATTCTTAGTGAAATTTTTCCATGACAGGTGTCATGCACATAGCCTCTTTCAATGCATGGAAGGAGTGATCAGCGACAAGAATCCAAGTGAAGGAATTATTTTTAGGGAGAGTAGTGAGAGGTGTGACAATCATTCCATAATTCTTAACAAACTTGCGATAAAAACCTATTAAACCCAGAAATCCACACAAGCTCTTAATAGTTTTAGGGTGAGGCCAATCTTGCATAACTTCAATTTTTTTAGGATTCACTCTTACACTGTCCTTGAAAACAATATGACCCAGGTACTCCACTTCTAAGTATCCAAAGGAACATTTAGATTAGTTGAGGAAAAGTTAGGGATGAGAGAGTAGATGGAGAACTTGATATACATGGGAGAGATGAGATGTTCAAGTTTTACGATAGATTGGAATATCATCAAAGAAAACTAAGGAAAAATGATGGAGAAAAGGATGGAAGACATGATTCATGAGGCTTCAAAACGTGCAAGGGGAATTGCATAGGACAATGGGCTTGACCAAGAGCTCAAAGTGATCCTCATGAGTTCTAAAGGTAGTCTTGGGAATCTATTATTCTTTCATACAGATCTCGTGGTAGTTAGAATGAATATCAATTTTAGTAAAGTATTGAGCACCACTCAATTCATCCAAGAAATCATCAATGATAAGAATGGGAAACTTGTCTTTGATGGTGAGTTTATTTGGGGCATGAAAGTCGGGACACATGCACGAAGTACCTTCTTTATTGAGTACCATGACCACAAGAGATGAATAGGGGCTGGTAATAGGATGGATAACACCCACTTTGATCAATTCTTGAACTATTTTCTCAATTTCATTCTTCTCATCAAAGGGATGACAATAAGGGAGAACATTGGGATGAAGACTACCGAGGACAAGAAGAATGGCATGATCATGAACACCATGGGAAGGGGGAAGTCCCTTGGGAGTGGAAAAAACAACTTGGTGTTTGGATATGATATATTGGAGGTCAATATGAATTGAGGGTGTCTTAACTACTTGAATGGAATGGAGTTGGGAAATAATATCTGAATGACCTTTTTGAAGAAGCTTTTCCATTCAATTGGAACTAATGATCTTAGGGGAACTTGTAGTCATTCCTTGGAACTGATATTGTTATCCCTCTTGTTGGAATTGCATGGTTAATTCCTTAAAATCCATGATAATGGGGTCGAGAGTTCATAATCATTCAAGACCTAGCACAATGTAAAAATCGCTCATTTCTATAGCAAACATATGGTATTTTAGGTTATACTTACCAATTTGGAGCCAGACATTTTCAAAACCTCCTACACATTTCATGGACCCTCCATTGGCAATCATGATTTGAAAATTATGGATGGAACGGATATAATAATTGACTTCTTGTGCAATGCAGTGATAAATAAAATTATGGGTTCTACCACTGTCAACAAGGATGATGACTTTGTAATTCTTAATGTAACCAATTAGCTTGAGGGTTTGGGGAGAAGAGAATCCAGTGAGGGAATTTAGTGAAATCACTGGTTCAACTTCTGGTGGATTAGGGATTTATATCAACTGGGGGTGGTAGCTCCTCCAACAGGGTATAACTTCCTCCTCTTTAGAAAAATCCTCAGTCATGGCCATAAAAATATTTTTTTCCTTACACTTGTGTCCTAAAAAATATTTTTCATCATAATTATAGCAAAGACCCTTGACTTGGCATTCAACCATTTCTTCCCAAGTTAATTTCTGGATCTTGAGGGGGTTTGCAGGAGGGTTAGTGTTGGTGGGTTTAGGGCGAGGAATAAAAGATGGTTTTCTGGTCTGGGAGGAGACAATCTATTGGGCTTCCTTGGCTTTTTGATTATCTTCCAACCAAGTTTGGGGGAATACCATGAGAACATGGGCACATATTTCATATTTCATACCACTGATAAATGATTCCTAGAAGAAGGGATATGCCATGCTATCCGTTCTAAAATCCATGTTCTCAAAGGCTACAATAAAGTCTTCCATTGTCCCATGCTGCTTCAACTTGATTAATCGACCTAAATGATGAATGTCAGAGTCAAAGCAGTCATAAATCTCCGAAACAAACTGTGTCCAAGACACACACCCTTGGTGTGCCTTTCGACTCCATTTCCACCATTGCCAGCATTCCAAATACAAATGTAGGATACCATAACGAAGCTTGGCTAAATCATTAGTACTACCATGCAAAGGGAAATGATGTTCCATTTGAGTTACCCATCCTATGGGATTCGATCCATAACATGTGTTCATCTCAATTATGGGAAGATGGAGGTCTCTAAGAAGGTGGGTGGAATGATGACCTCAGTAATGGGAAGAGTAATTTTCTTCCCGATAAGAAGGTTTTTTAGAAGAGGTATGGTTCAGGGTGCTACTCACCAATTGGGTGAGTGTGTCTTTGATGTCTTTACATTGGTCCTGGAGGGTCTAAACAGAGGAATTGAGCCTACAAATGTTGGAATTGATAGTCTTAATGTCCACCTTGTTTTGGAGATTATCGAAAATCAAGGAATTGATTTCTTTAGCGTGGGTGGTGGCTATTTGGGTAGAGGCAAAAATAGGGAGACGATTATGCACTAAAAAGATTAAAGGTGATGGGTATCATGACAAATGGAGAAAAGAGAGGAATCCAAAGGGATATGTTGCAAATAAGGGTGTCGGGAAGGGTGAATGGGAACATAGAGAAAAATCGTGATAAGTGATAGGTATCATGATGATCAGGGTGAAAAGGGGAATCCAATGGGATAGGGCCCAAATAAGGGTGTTGGGAAAGGGGGTTTGGTCCACAAAAACAAATTATCGTTAAAATGATAGGTACCACAATATTTAGGGAAAATAGGGGAATCCAATGGGATATGTCCCAAATAAGGGTGTCGACGATACCACTATACTCTTATTTTTTTTTACTCCTACGGAGTTATACTCTGATCTGAATAATATTGTTGTGATGAAATGCCCAAATTCTTAATAGGAAGAAATGTGTAGTAATTTTGCAAACTAAATGCAGGAGGAAAGGTTGCACAAAAATAGATCTTTTTTGTCCCTTTTATGTTTTTTTGTCATCCCAAGTGTTACAACGTTGATGGTTTCTATAGAAAACGGTTTTCCATGTGCTATAAATCTCTTATATATGTGTGGGGTCGAACAATAGTACTCGACCCAATATCCTAGGGAACCAACTAAGGAGGCTAGAATGTACCCTTAGCTATACTACTTGATTACCCAGGGACTAGAGAGTATCTTACTAAGTGTTTTTCTTGGTGGAACTATAACAATCATGTGACCAATCGTTTTATCTATGGAGGGATTCAAGAACTCTAGGTCAATCTCTAAATAGGTGTTGTTTAATGCACTACCACTTGAAGGGGTACCAATAGGGGTTACAAGGGTTTCCAACAATGTGATCTTAAGAACCATTGTAGTTCCTATGTTTATGCTTCCCCAACCATGGATTTATGCATTGAACAATAGATGTCTATTGTTTTAGGACATTGGAACACATCTCTACCCTAAAAAAAAATAACCCACAATTCTTTCCAAGGAAATTTCTTTGATACCACTTGTAATGTACTAGATGTATTATAATATGAAAAGATAGGAACATTCAACAAATATCAATGGAACAATAGAATATTGAGAAGAGAAAAACCAAAAATGATACCTTTATTCAAGAAAGAATTTTTCACTTGTATGTTCTAGGGAGCAACCTCCAATACAATAGAGCTCTATTAGAATAATTCTCAAGAAAAAACTTATCATGCCTCCTACTCTTATTTATATTAATTATATATTCTAAAGAAGCTTCTAGAGGAAGATATTTCTAGAAGCATAAGATTTTATTAGGTCTTCTTACATTGACTTGTTCCCATTTATTAAATAGGCCTTACAAACTAATGTCGACCTTTATTACATCAAAAATATATTATTCTACCTATGTGAGGGGTTAGGGAGGTTAGGTCCCTAACACCTTCTTTATTTCCACCAACTAATGATATAACTTCTTTTCTCCTTATGGTTTTCATGCAATTCTAGAGTCTGCACATGTTGTGCCTCAAGAATATTCAATATCTTATTTAGGACCTTCATTTTAGTGTTCTTTTTCTTCACTAAATCTTGCACAACAGTGGGGTCCTTTGTATATATACCCAAATCTATGATATTCTTCTCTAATTTAACTATACTTGTTTGATTTTCTCTGGTGGAAACTTTCTCCTGATTCATTTGTCTATTAATTTTAATCACAATTTCTTTCATCTTATTTTCACTAGAATAGGAATGAAGCACCACTCTGTACAACATGTCACTTTATTTTTGGTGCAATCCAACTATATCAGTGGGTTGAGTATTGCCCAACTTGAGTTTATCTGAGTTTCCTTGTAGTCTGTTGGAGAGAGGGGATTTGGCACCTTAGATTCCAATAGGGATAAATTGAAATTTCCTTGTTGGTAATCCACTACTAATAAAAAAAACAAACTATCTCCCCACATTCCTGAGGTTGGATCTCCTTATTTAGCTCTTGATTATGATTTTTGATATCTAGGTAATGAGAGAACAAAGAAGGTTTTCTCTTTGTTGATCCTTCACCTGCATAGGTTTTCTTTATTCCTTCTATTGACAACATAGTCGAGGAGAGATGTTAAATTTTTAGGGATGGTCCTTTAGGGATTGCCTCAACCTCAGTTTCCCCTTGAGTTTTTTGAAACATTCCCTTCCCTTTATCTAAGGCTCCTATAATTCTATCTTCCATTTCTACTTCTTAACCTCCTTTGAGATTTTTGTTCTATTGATCACAAACCTATGAAGACCTAGAAAAATCTCCATGTTATGTGTAAAACCTATTATTAATCCATAGATACTAAATTATTTTATTTATAGTGTTATAATTGTATGTCATATAGAACCCTTCATTGTACCCTTTCAATGTAATTGTAGGTCCTTTGTAATACACACACACACACACACACACCAAGGAGGCCTAGTCTTAGGATCATCTTATGTCATATCATATTGTATTCTAAATTGGATATATTGTAAAAGTATTTCCCCCCCTCGTAGTGCACTATATTCATTGATGTTTTATCATTTTTAAGGCATTGGATCATAACATTTGGTATCAGAGCATCGATCCTAGGGTTTTTCTTGTCCAATAAATTCATATTAGTATTTTCACTATAACAATTTTTTTGGATGGTTCACATAGCGACAGTTGGAGGTTACTTAGAAGACATATCAAGTTACTTTTTGTATTTCATTATACTTTCATACATATAGCCTATGGAAGATAGGATTTTTTACTCATCTTGAATTTAATTTTAAACTAGTCATCTTGGGATTTTATATATAACTTTTTTTCTAGGAAATATTAGACAGTGAAACTTGGTGGAAAATGAGGAGACATATCCCATTATAGGTGGTCCAAATTTCAGAATCAGGTATTAAATATTGGACACCATGACATTCAATACAATTTCTCTCTCCAGAAAATTCCAAAAAATAGTAAGGTTTTGGAAAGTTACCATAACTTTCACTTTGAACATCATGTTTTGGAAAAACCCATGGCATTGTAGAGAAGACATATCAAAGTACTACAAGATGAAGTTTCAGACTTACAAGGGATGAAATTTCATAAATACATTAGAAGGAATGTCGAAAAGGAGGAAAGACTCCAAATTAAGGGTTTGAAAGGTACATAACTTCCAATTGGCATAACGTTTTATTAGAAGATTTATCTTTGGTGTTTCAAAATTTGTGATAGAGAGGACAAAAATAGAATTATTATTTTCTCACATGGTTCCAAAGGCTCCTATGAAATTTACTTCACCAACTAAACCTCCAAAGAGATCAACCATGAATAAAGATGAAATCCAAGAGATTTATAACCATATGGAAAATAGTATCATTGAAAATAGAGAATAAATGGAAAAGAAGATCACTAAAAACAGGGAACAAATGGAGATGAATATGAATAAAAATAAGAATGACATAAAAACAAATATGGATGAAAATCAGGAAGAGATGAAAGGAAATATGGAACAAATGGAACATAAGATGGATGGAATGGAAAATAACATGGATAAGAAGATGGATGAAAATAAAGAATAAATACAAAAGTCTATGAAGTAATTGAAAAATTCCTTGTCTTCCATGATATTTCATGCTCTAGATAGGATAATCCCTAAAGGAGATATCAAAATACAAGGAACTCATGAAAAAAAAAGTAGTATTTAGGTTGAACAACCTACCGATAATAATAAATTTTCAAGTGGATTTAACTGTTATATTGGAGTTAATTATGGTGGGGATCCTAAATTCAACTTGTCTGAGATTGAATTAAATAAGTTTGATGGAATAGATGTCTTTACCTGGGTGAACCAAATAGAGAAATATTTTTAATTACATAATATTATGGATGATAATAAAAGAATTCGCATATCAACTTTGAACTTTGAGATAAAACCATATCAATGGTATCAATGGGTAGTTAAAAGGAAGCCCCCTTTTTATCATTATACATGGAAACACTTGGTTGATATTGAAGATTATAATTCATAATTTTAGGTATTGACCACAAGGGTGGACGATGTAAGTGATGAACATTTGTTGGAATCTTACATGGGTGGATTAAAAGAAGACATTAAACATGATATTTTATTAATACATCCTACAAATATTATGGAACCTATGCAATTTTATCACCATATTAAATCCACTAATAAGGCTACACACAATTCCACCATTGGACCATACATAGGAAGCAAAGATTGTTTTTGGGTTCATAAGACAAGCATACGTCACTCGACAAGGTTGACACCTCAAAAAATGGATGAAACAATACCAAAAGGACCATGTTTTAATTATGAAAGCAAGTGCAATAAGGGGCATAAATGTGATGAAAACAAATTATTCTACATAGAATGTGAAGAGGAAGAAGATCAGGAATTGGAACCACCACAAGATCCAGATCTAGAAGAGACTACTCCAACAATATCTTGTCATGCATTGGTCGGCATAAATACTCCACAAACCCTCAAGATAGAAGGATACATCAAAAATAAAAAGGTGATAGTATTGATTGATTTTGGTAGTACCCATAATCTCATCAATTACAAATTAGAAAACTATTTCGATTTCTTTCCATATCCTACACCAGAGTTTCAAGTAATGATTGTAGATGGAGGCACCATAAATTGTTCAGGGAAATTCCATAGTATTAATCTCAACATGGGGGAATATTTTTTGGGTAGCCCCATGATAACCATCTAAATGGGTAGTGTTGATTTTGTATTAGGGGTCCAATGGTTACAGTAATTTGGAACAGTGGCCCTTAATTTTCAATATATTTTCATGATGTTTTACTCAAATGGAAAGGAAATTGAGCTTAGAGGTATCCAAGGGAAACCCTCTAAAGTGATAATGTCTAATAGCATGAAAAAATTACTCAAAAAGGGACACCAATGTGTAGTTTCACAAGTGTGTTCACTCGATGTTCACACATCTATATCCTCTACTCCCATTAGATATCCAAATAATTATCAACAATCATTCCAAGGTATTTGGTGAAATGCCTAAGGGTCTTCCACCTGATCGAGATCATGGACATGCTATTCATTTGCAACCAGGAAGTGCACCACCTAGAATTATGCCTTACACATATCCATATGCACAGAAGAGTGAGATTCAGCGCATGATCCTGGAAATGTTTGAGTTTGGCATCATTCAAGCTAGCGAAAGTTCTTTTTATTCACCAATGTTGATGGTTACAAAAAGGATGGTTCATGGCGTATGTGTCCATATTATAGATAGCTCAACAAAATGACCATCAAATATAAATATTCTTGTAATTTCTAAATTATTGTATGAATTACATGGAGAAAAAATATTTCTTAAGTTGGATCTTCATTTGGGATATCATCAAATCAGAATGAGGTAGGAAGAAATTCCTAAAACATCTTTTAGAACCCATGAAGGTCATTATTATTTTTTGGTTAAACCATTTGGACTTACTAATGCACCTTAAACATTTCAAAGATTTATTGTCATGATCCAATGCCTTAAATTTAATAAAAAGTCAATGAATTACAGTCCATTTTGAGGGGGGAACCTTATTTTACAATATAATATAATTAATAATACAATATGAAATGAGATAAGATGATCATGTTATGTACCCAATACCTAGATACATAATATGACAATAGATCTAAAGATATATGAATACAATCACCACACAAGATATATGGAACAATATAGAAAACCACCACTTTATTATATCAAAACCCTTGGGGTAGGGAAACACCATACAATGGATCCTATTATGGAAGGGATCCTCTCCTATTCATTTTCCTCTTCGAGGGGGCATACTCCTATTGAGATACCACTCAAATACAATACTTCTCTTCATGTCCCATTACATTGCTTGAACCCTTTTATATAGTGTTACCATCACCTAAGAACATTCTAGAGGAGGAATATTCTAGAAGTAGAACCTTCTAAGAAGTCCTCTTACATTTATTATATCTAACTACCCATTTATTATATCTAACTACCATAGTGGGCCTTATTTAATAATATAATGGACCTAGTCCACCTTACATTGAATGGCTTCCACTGTTATCACTATGGGCCCTCTGCCCCCCCCCCACTACCTCTCTAGCTACCTAACAGATCCTAATACTAGGTCTCCTTGATGTGTGTGTGTGTGTGTGTGTAGGAGACAAAGCGGTGCCATTATGATGAAAGGGTGCAATGAGGGGTTCTATCTGACCTACACATATAACACTAGAAATGTAATAATTTAATATCTAGGGATTAATAAGCGGTTTTATACATAACATGGGGATTTATATAGGGCTTAACATTGAAGAGTTGTAATTTAAATCCCTTCCTTATAAAATTTATGTTAGTATTTTTTGATGACATACTAATCTATAACAAATCTTGGGAAGAGCATGTATTACACATTTATAGAGTATTGCAACTATTGCAAGAGAAACAATGTTATGCAAAGCCTTCCAAGTGTGCCATTGGGGTTCAAGAAGTGGAATATTTGGATCATATTGTATCTCATGAAGGTGTAAAAGTGAACCCTAAAAAAATTAAATCTATCAGGGAATGGACAATTCCCAAAAACTTGAATAAAATTAGAAGATTTTAGGATTGATAGCATATTACTGCAATTTTATCAAGAGCTATGGTCAAATAGTAGCATCTATAACAATCATATTAAATAAGGAAACATTTTCTTGGACCAAATAAGAAACCAAAGATTTTGAAAAAGTTGAGGATATGTGTACAAATCCTATCCTGCCCACACTTGACTTTACAAAAATAATTATTGTGGAGTGTGATTCCTCAATCCATGGAAATGGTGTAGTTTTGATGCAAGAAGGAACGCCCCTTTAATTTGGAAGAAGCCAACTTAAAGGGAAAAAATTAGTGAAACCCATTTATGAAAAACAAATGTTGGACATACTACATGCAGTTCATAAATGGAGCCCTTATGTAATATGAATAAACTTCAAATTAAAAATAGATCATGATGGTATGAATTACTTATTGGAGCAATGATTATATTTAGAAGAGCAACAAAAATGGGTTACAAATATGCTAGGTTATGAATTTGAAATTATCTAAAAAAATGAAAACATAATGTTGTGGAAAATTCCCTTTCAAAGCCCCATGTTATGTTTAAAACCCTTTATTAAGCCCTAGATATTGAATTATTACATTTATAGTGTTATAATTCTATGTCGTTTAGAAACCTTGATTGTACTCTTTCACTATAATTGTATCCTTTGTCACCTACACACACACACACACACACACACCAAGGAGACCTATCCTTAGACTCATATTATCTCATCTCATATTGTATTTTGAATTGCATATATTGTAAAAGGAGGCTTCCCACTTGAAATGGAATGTATTCATTGAATTTTTATCATTTTTAAGGCATTGGATCATAACACCACCTCTATTCCAGACTACATTTAAGAGAATGTTCTCTTCATAGGTTGGGTAGTCTAAATTGTGTTGGTGTGGTATGATGAGGCAACTTGGATGGAGATCTCACTTCCTAGGATCTTGTTGATTTCCTCCCAGGAATGTATATTTTCAGTCATTTCCACTAAATCATTTGGTTGATGCTTTTAGGATGGCTTCCTTGCTGACATGACACCATCTGGGTCATATATCCATCCCTTCCCTTTTTCAAAATAAAATTTCTTGAGTTTCTCTTTTGCTGCAGAAAAATATGTCCTTTGCTAAACCAAAAGGTAACTAGCCTCCTGTGGTAAATGGAAAGTAATGTCCTTTCTATGTTGAACAAATATGAAATGATATATCATCAATCTTTGTTTGAGATATTCCAAGGAAAAAATCCTTGGTATTAAAAATATAGTGTTGGTTGTGAAGCTTGATTATATTCCTGATTCAGAGGTATTTGTTTTCAGCTGTGTTTATACCCCATGAAGAATTTACACCTCAGAAGAATGTACACTCCTCCACGGGGTGGAGTGTAGAGGCAGGTTACCCCCTCTGTGGGGTCTGGGGGCAAGCGAACCCCCAGTGGGGGTTTGGAGGTGAAGCCCCCGAAGGAAAAATTGTCTTGTAAATGTATATTGTAATTTCATTGTAAATATGGATTGTTCATTATAAGGTCGAAGATCTGATGGTACAAGTTATGTTAGGGTTTTTTTCCCTAAAAGGAAACCCTCTTTTATGAGGGAAATGTATTGTGGCTATGCATCATTGCGAATATTGTATTCTGAATGAGGATATTGTGAGAGAAAGAAGATGAAGTTACAAGGGTTGTGTTGTAGGTTGTATCCCTTCATCTGCTAGATAATAATAAAGGAAGGTCCTGGCAATTTATCTGGTGGACGTATCCCACACTGGGTGAACCACATATATCTGTGTCTCTATTGTATTGTGTATCTTTTGTGTTTTATTTCTGCATTTGTTTTATTTTATTGCTCTGCGATCCTTTTTTTATAACAATTGGTATCATAGTGAAAGGTAACTCACAAGAAAAGAGGGTTCCTAGTTCAAGTGGGAGCAATGGCGGAAGATGGAACGTTTAGGTTCAAGAAATTTAATGGCCAGAAATACCAGTTATGGAAGATGAAGATGGAATATTATTTATATAAGAAGGATCTATTCCTACCATTGGGTGGAATAACAAAGAATATGATGGCCTTGAAGGATGAAGAATGAGAGGTTCTTGACATAAAGAAACTAGGAACGATACGAATGAGCCTGGAAACTTCGGTGGATTTCAATATTTCGAAAGAAAAGACCTTGCAGGAGATGATGGATGCATTGGCTAAACTGTATGAAAAACCATCGGCATCCAATAAGGCATTTATAATGAAGAGATTATTTAATATGAACATGTGAGAAGGTGGGTCTGTTGCAAATCATTTAAATGAATTTAATACAGTTACTAATCAATTAAGTTATGTAAAAGTGGACTTTGATGATGACATTAGGGCTGTTCTAATATTGTGCTCATTGCCAGAAAGCTGGAATGACTTGGTCATGGTTGTAAGTAACTTTGTCTTTGCTTCAAACACTTTAAAATTTGATGATGTTGTTGGTGTTATCCTTAGTGAGGAAATGTGACAGAAAAGCACAGGTGAGACATTAGGTAATGCATTAAACATGGATAACAGAGGAAGACAAAAGGATAGACGAAAGGGCTCAGGGAACCACAAGAATTATAGGAAGGGAATATCCAAATCCATATTTGGAAAGATAGAGTGTTGTACATGTGGGAAGAAAGGGCATTTGAAGAAATATTGCAGAGCTCCAAATAAACAAAGAGATGGATACCAGGAGAAAAGTAAGAAAGAAAATGTAACAAGTGATTTGTTACAATATGCTTTTATTCTTTCTATAGATAATATTTCTGAGTCTTTGGTAGTATATTCATGGGATTCATTTCATTCCACACCCCATATGAAACATTTTATAGATTATGTTCAAGGTGATTTTGGACAGGTTCATTTGGGTGATGATGCACCATGCAAAATCGTTGTAATGGGAAATGTAAAAATAAAACAAAGCAATGGAAACCAATGGTTGTTGAAAGAGGTAAGACATGTTCCATATCTGAGGGAAAATATAATTTCAACATGGAAGTTGGAAAGGGAAGGTTTTATATCCATATTTACAGATAAGGTGTGAAAGTTCACCAAAGGATCATTGGTGATAGAAAAATGAGAGAAGGTAGGTACATTGTATTTATGTACTGGTAATATTGACTCTTCTATCTCTTTATCTTCTATAGGAGTGGATACAAGATTGTGGAATCATAGGCTTGGACACATGAGTGAGAAGGGGATGTAGATACTTCACAAAATAAATTTGTTTCCATATCTTAAACAAATTAATTTAGATTTCTGTGAGCATAGTGTTTATGGAAAACATAAGAGATTTAGATTTCTTAGAGTCGAAAAAGAAAACAAGAGTGAAAGGTTAGATCTTGTGCATACATATGTATGGGGACCATATCTGATATCATCTCTTGGTAGCTCTCGTTATTATGTTACTTTTATTGATGATGCAACTAAAAAAACTTGGGTTTATTGCATTCGACAAAAATATGATGTTTTTGATACTTTTAAGAAATGGAAAGCTTTGGTTGAGAATGAGATGGGAAAAAAGTTGAAGTGTCTCAGATCAGAAAATGGAGGTGAATATTGAAGCAAGGAGTATGATGATTACTATTCAAACCATGGGATTCATAGAGAGAACACAGTTCCAGGAACACCACAAGAAAATGGTGTGTTAGAAAGGATGAACATGAAAATCATGGAGCATGCAAGGAGTATGAGATTTCATGTTGGTTTGCCCTTACAGTTCTAGCAAGATGTTGTAGATAATATTGTTTAATTAATAAACATAGGACCTTCAAGCTATTTGGATGGTAGAATTCCATAGGAGGCATGGACATGTAAAAAGGTAAACTATTCTTTTTTGAAGGATTTTGGTTGTGAATCATTTGTCCATATTGATAAAGAAAATAGAACAAAGTTTGAGGCGAAGTCCAAGAAGTGTACCTTTATTGCATATAGTGTTAATGATTTTGGTTATCGCTTATGGGATTATGAAAATAACAAAATCATTAGGAGTAGAGATGTCATATTCAATGAGAATGTCATGCACAAAGATCAGTTGCAGGGAAAGAAACAAGAACAAGAAAAACCAAAATACACAGTTCTTGATGAGATCAATGAAAAAGAAATTCCAAAGGTACCATAAAATCAAAATGTACAAAAACAGGATCAACAGGCACCTCAAACTCCTTCAAGTGTTGTTAGAATATCTACCATGTTAATTATATCCCTTGAACTATACTCTCCTTCATTGTATTATTTATTGTTGAATGATTATGGTGAACCAGAATGTTATGAAGAGGCAATGCAGGAAGACACCAAAAAGAAGTGGGAGCAAATCATGAAAGAGGAAATGGATTCCTTGGTAAATAACCAGACTTGGGACTTGGTTCAATTTCCTGCAGGAAAAAGAGCATTGCAAAATAAATGGGTTTACAAGTTGAAGGAAAAAGATGGAGAAAAAGAACGGTACAAGGATAGACTTGTTGTAAAGGGGTTTTCACAAAAGAAAAGGTATAGATTTTGATGAAATATTTTCTCCTGTTGTTAAAATGACTTCAATTAGGACTATTTTAAGTCTTGTGGTAGTAGAAGATTTTCATCTTGAACAGTTACATGTAAAATCAACTTTTCTCCACGGGGATTTGGAGGAAGAGATTTATATGCAACAACCACATGGGTATGAGGTCAAAGGGAATGAAAATTCTGTATGTAGGTTGAAGAAGAGCTTGTATGGACTAAATCAATCTCCAAGGCAATGGTATTTTAATTTTGACAGGTTTATGACAGAACAAGGTTATAGTAGATGTCATTTTGATCACTGTGTTTATTTCAAAAGGCTAGAAAATGGAAGATATATTATATTTCTATTGTATGTAGATGACATGCTTGCTGCAGGGTCTAATATGCAGGATATAAATGTGCTCAAGAATAAATTAGTTAATTCATTTTCAATGAAGTATTTGGGTGCTTCAAAGAAAATTGTTGGTCTGAGAATAACAAGAGACATGAAAAATCGCAAATGGACATTGTCTCGGGGTGAGTACATAGAGAAGGTGTTGGAGAGGTTTAGAATGCAGAATGAAAAACCAATTAGTACACCTTTGGGCAGCCATTTAAAATTATCTAGGGAAATGTGTCCCAAGACACAGGAGGAGATAGAATACATTTCCAAGGTCCCTTATTCATCAACAGTTGGAAGCTTGATGTATGCAATGGTTTGCACAAGACTAGATATTTCACATGCAATGGGAGTTGTGAGCAGGTATATGAAAAATCCAGGTAAAGAACATTGGGAGGAAGTAAAGTGGATTCTTAGGTATTTGAGAGGTATGACTACTCATGCATTATGTTTTGATGGTTCAAACACTGTTCTACAGGGATATGTTGATTCAGATATGGCAGGTGATAAAGATAGAAGGAGGAGCACCACAGGGTATGTTTTTACTTTAGGTGGAACATCAATAAGTTGTATTTCGAAACTGAAAAAAGGTTGTTTCACTTTCAAAAATAGAGGAAGAGTATGTTGCTGCTACAGAGGCTAGTAAAGAGATGATTTAGTTACAAAGGTTTATGAAGGAATTGGGAAAGAAGAAGGAGAATAGCAGGTTGTACTGTGACATTGAGAGTTCCATTCATCTTGCAAAGAACTCATCCTTCCATTTGAAGACTAAGAATATACAAATTAGGTACCATTTCATACGATTCGTCTTAGAGGATGGACATTTGAAGTTGGAAAAGATACACACTAGCTAGAATCCTGCAGACATGGTAACAAAGAGAGGTTCTAGGGAGAAACTAAGTTCTTTCTCAGTATCAGTTGATCTTTAAGCATGAAGGTGATGATGAGAAATTTTCCAAGTCCCAGAAGGTTCATAGTCCAGCAGATACAATAATGGTGGAGTTGTTGAGATCAGTCTCCAAGTGGGAGATTGTTGGTTATGGAGCCTAATTATCTTCCTGATTTAGAGGTCTTTGTTTTCAGTCATGTTTATACCCCATGAAGACTTTACACCCTGTAAGAATGTACAATCCTCCACATGGGGGATTGTAGAGGGGTGTTACCCCCTCTGCGGGGTCCATTCCCCCGGCTGGGGGGTCCAGGGGCAAGCGAGCCCCCAACGAGGGTTTAGGGGCAAAGCCCCTGAAGGAAAATTTTTCTTGTAAATGTATATTGTAATTTCATTGTAAATCTGGATCGTTTATTATAAGGTTGCAGATCTGTAATACCCCAGCTTTCGAACCACCATTTTAAATAATGTATTGTTACAATGATGAGAAGCTCGAGTGCCCAAACAATTATTAAAGGGTCGATATTCCCAAGAAATGTAATGTTTTGATCATTATTAATAATAAACACATCATTGGTTTCTAGATGGACAAGGACTAGAGTTATAGGGGGATATGATTCCATAAGAGAGGGGGATTGAGGGGCTAAATATTTATTTCCTATTTTAATTACCCTTTTTGTCTAAGGAAGGGAATTAGTTACATGAGCATCTTGGGGAAGGCCAGGAGGTTCTTGATTCCCCACAAGAGATACTTAAACCCATCCCTGGTCTGATTGTGGGGTTGGTCATTGGTCCTTGGTCGATGGTCGATGGTCATTGGCTCATCCGCTCCTTCCCTTATGCATTTCGTACAATTCTTTCCCTCACACCCTTACATGCACTCACTTACCCATCCATTGATCCATCCTCACCTCTGTCTTGGTTTGGTAAAGGGAAAGGAACTACTGAGAATTAGCCACAAGATAGTTGGTTGTAATGGTTGTTGGTGCAATCGAGCCATGACCTGGGGCCTGCATGTCTGAGATGCATTGGCTTGTGCCCATTTTTGGTTACAACTGCGAGTCCTGAGAGTTCCAACATTGAGATTCTAGACCAGCTATGTTGGAGGCCATGGAAAAAGGATAAGGCTTGCCTGAGGGACTACATGGCAGAGAAGCGTGGAGGTCCATTCTCTTGGGCGGTACAGGCTGGGTATAAGAGAGTTGGGTACTTGGATTGTTGTGGGTGCTAGGAAACCTATGAGATATTGAGAGTCAATTGGTTTGGGAACCCAAGTACACTATGGAACCATCTTTGTGGATTCATAGACCTGGCTCGGGGGTGACACTGTTGTTGAGATTCAGAGTAGTGGTGTCTACGGTTGGGTGGAACATCCTTGGTCTATAGCCAATTGGTGTCACTTTTTTATAAAGATAAGTGCTCTCTGTTGTGATATTATTATCTGTGTATGAATGTATTTTGTTGTGTATTTTAATTATCATTTAACTAAATCTCAGATTATGCATGCTTGCTGGATATTGTTGTGCATGTCACTAAATCTTGTGTGTTATGCATTCTTATTAATGAAAGAAGGCATTGGTAAGAGTACGAAGTCCAAGGGTGGGATTGTACGTAGCATGCCCCATCCTGAGGGTGGTTGGGGTGTTTACATATTGGTATCAAATATTATGGTTGAAACACCAGGCCAATATGGGTCGGGTCTGTTGGTCAAAGTCTTTGGGTTGAGATTGAATTCTGACCATGAATTTGAAAAGATCAGAAGGAATGGGGTTGCAAAATATACGTAGGAGATAGAACATCAGAGACCCATTGTAAGGGGTTCGAAGGATCGTGACCGTCCCCCTTCGAATTCAGGAGCGATCACCACTCTAGGATCAAGAGAGATTAGGGATCGTTGGATCGGAGGATAGGTGAACAAGGGTTGTCCGATGAAAAAGAAGCAAGGGTTAAGGTCACAACTGTCAGATCCAATTGGAGAGAGAGATCAATGGACATGAGGCATTGTAGGGAGCCAAGTTACATGGGAGCTAATTCCCCAAGGCAGTCCCGCAATCCAAACCACGGTTTCGCCAAGGGGTTAAGTGTCAGCGTCAAGAGAATTATGGGGTGAAAAGTGGGTTACTCCAAACCATCAATGGGTGCCCTCACAAATTGAAAGGAATTCAATGACGTGACTTGCTAGTGCTCGATCATCAAAACTCCAAATAACTGAAGTAGCTGGGGACCGTCGATCCATAGGAGGACATGCGTCAACCGATCATGTGCTTTGGGTGAAAGCACTATGGGAAAGAGCAAGTGAGGAGAAGTTGAGAATTGATATTTACAAAGCCCGGAGAGTCGAAGTGAATCTCAATTGTCCGATCCAGGAGGACACGTAGCAGAAATCCATGCACTTTGGGGAAAATCGAAGGTTGAAAGTTGAGATTTCTGAAATCTGAAGACCCAAAGAAATTGTAGCAGTCGTTCCATGGGAGACACGCATTAGTAGATCACGAGCTTCAGATAAAAAAGTTTTCAAAAAAAGTTGAGGTTTGATTTTTTCGAAGTCCAAAGGCCCGAAGGAATGGAATCCGTTGATCCTTGCAGTGGTAACTTCCGAAGTCCCAAAGTCCGGGGTTAATATGGGTCGTCTGATAAGGGAGACACATGGTGGCAGTTTGGCCGGTTTGGGAAACCAGAGTTCGGGAGAATTGGAAGTGTGCTAGTGTGGCAACCCTAGAAGTCCCGAAGCCCGAAGAGCTAAAGGGGTGGGGCACGATGATGTCACTAGGAGGTGATGTGGATGCCAGAAATTTTTGAAGTGACTTGGCATGTGGACGTCACCATGGATGACATGGACACATGGGATGTGCGCCACATGTCAATAATTTTTGAGCATGCAGATGATTTAAATGTCAGCTAGGAAGTGCCTGATTGGACCACATATCCACTTACAGTATTTCTCTATGTGGCAACGGATCATGGACTCCGGAGAAATTACTTCGAAATTTTTTAGTTGAGAGTTTAAACTCCCAAATCCCGGAGAGTCAGAGACATGAAGTAAATGTTGAATGTCATATCATCCGAAGTAGACCTGAACCGTTAGATCAGGAGAACAGGTGGCATGAGGCTGTGGATTTCGAGTAAGGAACCAAAGTAAATGAAAATCATCGAATCGTCTGAAGTAATTCCCCACCGTCTGATTAAAAATGATGCGTGGAAGAATCCTATGTATTTGGAGGGAAGTAAAGTTTGATACTTGAGAATTCTGAAGTCCGAAATTCTGAAACGACCACAATCGTCATTCTCAGAGAGGTAAATCGGAATTGTTGGTTCCCAAGAGGTAGATCTTGGTCTTCTATTTAGAAGCAGTGTCAAGATCGTGAGATCAATGGTCACCTAGCATTGCAGGCATAGGATGTGCTCGGGCTTTACGAAGTTGAGGGCATGCCACAATCGAGACCACGGTTTTGGAAAAAGGACACATGGTGGCTTGAGGTGAATTGCGGGGCGAAATGTAATTTGGTTCCAAACCACCTTTGAGTGTGGCCGCAATCATGCATATTCATGTGGTCACTGACTAAGGTCACATATAATGAGGGGCCAAGATAAAAGGAGCTAGTGCCAACTTTGATATTTTCACAAGGGAGAAGGAGAAGGTCACGGGGGCCATCGAACCTGCACCTGAAAATATGGAAGGGCCTGTGTTTAGATAGAGAGAAAAACCATCAAAGTTTCAGAGAGCCAATTCGGCTTGGGATTGAAGACCCTTGACCAAGAATTCACGCAGCCTTAGGAGAGAAGGGGGTCTGCATTAAGAAGCAAAAGGAACTATATCAATGTTGACAATTTTCTTTATCATATGCGTAATTCTAACAAAATGGTCGCTTACACATTTTGCAGAATTAAGGGGCTTAAGAACATCAACTCAGGATGTGTATTAAGGAAATGGAAGAAGGAGAGGGAGCCTCCAATCATGATAAGGAGGCCGAAGGCTAGAATACCAGAGTTGTTAATGTAGAGACAGAGTCCAATGGACACAATGGAAAAAGAGAGAAGGAAACGTTAATATAAATAGTAAGAAGCCTGAAGATGGAAGTTCAGAGCTACAAAGCAGACAACGAGAGACTGATGAAAGAGAAAAGTTAGATAAATGCTCGAGTGTTGCAGAGATTAAATAAGTTTCATAGACAAACGAAGAAGGGATCAAACTCAAGACAAGAGGAAGAAGGCAGGTGCCATGAAGGAATGTATGATCGTGGAAGAGATGGTTATTCCGGAAGTGCTAGTAGAGCTCATGGACACCACTCACCTCCTTACTCAGAAAGAAATTTTTATGCATCAGAAGATCCCGTAAGCAGTCCAGAGGTGTCTCCTGTCAGACACCAAAGAAGGAAACAAGAGGTAGATTTTGCAAGGAGAGCTGAGGAAGCTCAAGCCACCTTCCTTTGAGGATGAAAGAGAAAGGGAAGATGATGTCGAAGCGTGGTTTCTTGGGCTCAGGAGATATTTTCAGTTTAATAACTATTCATCCAACTTGGAAGCTAGGATTTCCACCTACTATTTACACGGGAAAGATGCAATGTGGTGTGACCAAATGAAGCAAGTGGAACATGTTAATAAAAGTAGGATCACTTGGAAGTAGTTCAAGAAGTACTTGCAGAAGGATTACCTCTCAGAGAATTTCTATGACAAGAAAATGCAGGAGTTCTTTGATCTCTGATTGGGAAGCATGACTATGGAAGAATACGAGAAGAAGTTCTTGGGATTGTTAAAGTATGTCAGGTCCATTTTATGATGAGAAAGTGAAAATACAGAGATTTCTATGTGGACTGCCAGCCTTTTATAAGGATAAGATCAAGTATGATGAACCCAAGACCTTGACAGAGGCCATCAGGAAGGCTAAATACCTGTATGATCAAGGCCAGGGAAGAGAATCCCTGCATAAATATTGGAAGGACAATAAAAATGTGAATTTTGATCAGAGGAGGAAAGTATTCAAACCTCCCTTCAATAGGAATGAGCCTAATAGAAATCATCAAGATCAATATGCTAAGGGAGATTCCAAGAAGGAATATTCCTTGGGAAAAAGGGGAATACCACCAATCCAATGTTGGGGATGCAAGGAATTTCACCTGTACAAGGATTTCCCACACAGAAAAGAAAGAGTGAAGACTGTGAACGACATCCAAGAAGCTACAATAGTCGAAGATATGAGAAGAATCTATGCAACTTTAAATGATCGACAAGAAGAGTATCAGTCCAATATGATCGAGGTGGAAGGTAATATCATAAATCAACTTGTTGCTATTTTGATTGATTCAGGAGCAAGCCATTGCTACATTGATCCTAAGATAGTGGATAGATTACATTTGGAGAAAAGTAAACTTGGAAAAGCAATTTTGGTTCAGTTAGCCACTGGAACCAAAAGAAGAATCCATGATATCGTCAGAAATTGTTCCATAAGTATTAATGGTGTGAATACTAGTATTGATCTAAATATCATACCATTGGGGTCTTAGTATATTTTGATTGGAATAGATTGGTTGGACAAGCATCATGTTGTCCTAGATTATCATAACAAGACATTTACATGTCTTGATGGAAATGGAAAACAGAGCACTGTGAAAGGAGTTCCAAGACCCATCTCTATAAGAGAGATTTAATACTTATAGCTAAAAAATATATTTTAGGAAAGGATGTCAATTGTATGCGGCTCATGTAGAAGAGCCAGATAATACAAAAGGGCCAAGCCTCGAAGAATTTTCAGTACTACAGAAATTTGAAGATGTATTCCAAGAAATACCAGGATTGCCACCAAGGAGGGAGATAGACTTCTTAATTGATTTAGTGCCGGGAGTTGCTCCAGTGTCAAAAACACCTTACCGAATGAGCACACCATAGTTAAAAGAATTAAAAAATGCAGTTGGAGGATTTTTTGAAGAAAGGGTACTTTTTTTCAAAAAGAAGGATGGAACCTTGAGGCTGTGTATTGACTTACAATAGCTGAACAAGTACATTATAAAGAACAAGTATTCTCTACCCCAAACTGATGATCTCTTTGATCAGCTAAGAGGAGAAAAGATATTTCCAAAAATTGACCTGAGGGCAGGATACCATCAGGTAAGAATCAAGGAAGAAGACATTCATAAGAGAACCTTTAGGACCAGGTATGGGCATTATGAATTTGTAGTGGTGCCATTTGGACTGGCCAATGCACCAAACGTATTCATGTTCTTAGTGAATGGCATATTCATAAATTATTTGGATAATTTTGTCATAGTATTCCTGGATGACATACTTATCTATTCTAAGTTTGAAGAGGAGCATGAACATCACTTAAGACTGGTATTGCAAGTACTGAGAAAACATCAGTTGTATGCCAAGTTGAGTAAGTGTTATTTATATCAAAAGAAGATTAATTAATTGGGACACATTATTTTAGAGCAGGGCATAGCAGTAGACCCAGAAAAGATCAAAGCCATTAGAGGATGGCCAACACCCAAAAATGTGTCAAACGTCAGATCTTTTATGGGATTAGCTGGCTACTACTGAAAGTTCATAGTAAGGTTCTCTAAGATTTTTCATCCCATCACTTCCTTGCAAAAGAAGGGAACTAAATTTGAATGGACACTCAAGTGTGAAAATAATTTTAATCTGTTGAAGGAATTACTTACTAGTGCACTTGTGCTAAAGATTGTTGACCCAAATGAAATTTTTGTGGTGTGTACAGATGCATGTAAGGAAGGACTTGGGGAAGTCCTCACACAAAATGGACATGTCATTGGATGTGAGTCCATAAATATTAAGGAACACGAGAGGAACTATGCCACCCACAACTTGGAACTTGCTGCCATTGTTCACGCCTTGAGGATGTGGAGGCATTATCTCATGGGGAAGAACTTCAAATTAAGGACAGACCACATTAGCCTGAAGTGTCTTTTTGAACAGTTGACCTTGAATGCTAGAAAATAAGATGGCTAGAATTTCTAAGTAAATATGACTTCGATATCAAGCATATCAAAGGAAAGGAGAATAAAGTTGTCGATGCGCTTAGTAGAATAGTGCATCTCATGCATGCTACTACTGTCAGTATGCATCAGTCAGACTTGAAGAGAAGAATTTAGATGATCGTGTTACACATCAGCATTACCTACAAGTAAAGGAAAACTTACAGAAAGGATATGTACAACAAAAAATAAAGGAGTATTAGATAAAGGAAGATGGATTACTCATGCATAAAAACAAAATCTATGTTCCTAGTTCCGGAGAACTGAGGAATTTGGTACTGAAGGGAATGCATGATGTTCCTTATGTTGGACATCCCAGTTACCAGAAAACAATTACAGTAGCAAGAAGCTAATTTTTTTGGCCAGGAATGAAGAAGGATGTTGTTGATTACACCACTCGATGTATGGAATTTCAGAAGGTGAAGGGTGAGCATAGGCACCCAGGGGGTTTGTTGCATTCATTGCCAATTCCAGAGAAGAAATGGGAAGTGATCACCATGGATTTCATCACAGGATTACCCAGAATGAATAAGAAACATGATTCAATCATGGTGGTGGTTGAAAAATTAACAAAGGTTGCTCATTTTGTGCTTGTGAAGACAATGCATACAACGACTAATATTGTAGAAATTTTCATGAAGGAAATTACTAGGTTGCAAGGGATACCTAGGACGATTGTCTCAGACAGAGATACAAAGCTTACCTCCAATTTCTAGAGGGGAAAGTTTACCTACAAAGCTTCATTGAGAATGATCCCATTTGAAGCCTTGTACAGTAGGAAATGCGATACTCCGGTAAGCTGGGACAACCCAACATATAGAGTGGTACTTGGGCTGGAGTTTCTCAAGGACATGGAAGACCAGGTGGTTAATATCAAGTAGAATTTAAAGGAAGCTCAGGATGGACAAAAAGTTTATGCAGACAAGAACAAGACAATTAGAGAATTTAAAGTAGGGGAGCATGTACTTTTGAAAGTGAAGCCCAAGAAAATCTCATTGAAATTGGGTAGTTGTACAAATATGGAAACTAGATTCTATGGTCCATTTGAAATATTGGATAGAATAGGGCCAGTTGCATACATGCTTGCATTACCTTCTTCCATGAATCGACATAATGTATTTCATGTATATTTACTAAATAAATATGTACATGACCCTAACCATGTTATTGATTGACGTCTGATTCAGGTAGAGACAGAGGGAGACTTTCGGGTGTAGCCATTGTGGGTATTGGAAAGATAGGTCAAAATGATCTGAAATCCAGTTATAGAGCTAGTAAAAGTTCAGTGGACCTGCTATGGTCTTGAAGATGCTACCTGGGAGAAAGAAGATGCCATGCGGGCAGAGTACCCGCAACTTTTTGAATAAATTTGAGATTTTAATCTCTATTTTGTATATGCACTAAGGACGGTGCCAAGATAAGGGGGAGGGGATGTAACACCCTGGGTTTTGAACCCTCATTTTAAATAATGTATTGCTACAATGCTGAGAGGCATGAGTGCCCAAAGAATTAGTAAAGGGCCAATATGCCCAAGAAATGTAATTTTTTTATCATTATTAATAATAAGCACATCGTTGGCTACTAAATGGACANNNGGGGGGGGGGCTTGAGGGGATAAATATTTATTTCCTATTTTAATTACCCTTTCTTTCTAAGGAAGCGTGTCAATTACGTGAGCTTCTTGGGGAAGTACAAGAGGTTCTTGATTCCCCACGATATATACTTAAACCCATCCCTGGTAGGATTTTGGGGTTGGTCATTGGTCATTGGTCGATGGTCGATGGTCGTCTGTCGATGGTTGATGGCCGTTGATTCATTTTCTCCTTCCCTTATACATTTCGTACCATTATTTCCCTCACGCCCTTCCATACACTCACTTACCCATCCATTGATCCATCCTCACCTGCATCTTGGCTTGGTAAAGGGAAAGGAACTGCTGAGAATTAGCCACAGGATAGTTGGTTGTAATGGTCGCTGGTGCAATCCATCCATGACCTGGGGCTTGCATGTCTGAGATGCATTGGCTTGTGCCCTGTTTTTATCACAACTGCGAGTCCTCAGAGTTCCATCATTGATATTTTGTACCAGCTGTGCTGGAGGCCCTGGAAAAAGGAGAAGGACTGCCTGAGGGAATGCATGGCAGAGAAGGGTGGAGGTCCATTCTCTTGGGAGGTACATGCTGGGTAGAAGATAGCTGGGTACTTGGATTGTTGTGGGTGTTGGGAAACCCGTGAGAGCTTTAGATGTGACTGGTTTGGGAACCCAGGTATACTCTAGAACCATCCTTGTGGATTCATAACCTTGGCTCAAGGGTGGCACTGTTGTTGAGATTCGGAGCAGTGGTGTCTACGGTTGGGTGGAACGTCCTTGGTATGCAACCAGTTGGTGTCACTTTTTTATAAAGATAAGTTCTCTCTATTGTGATATTATTACCTATGTATGAATGTATTATGCTGTGTATTTTAATTATCATTTAACTAAATCTTAGATTATGCATGCTTGCTGGATATTGTTGTGCATGTTGCTAAATCTTGTATCTTATGCGTTCTTATTAATGAAAGAAGGTATCAGTAAGAGTACGAAGTCCATGGGTGGGTTTTTAGGTATCATGCCCCAACCTGTGGGTGGCTAGGGATGTTACAAGATCTAACAGTATAATTTATGTTATTTTTTTTTTTCCCTAGAAGACAACCCTCTTTTATGAGGGAAATGTATTGTGGCTATGCATCATTGCGAATATTGTATTCTGAGTGAGGTGACTGTGAGATAAAGAAAAGGAAGTTACAACGGGTGTGTTGTAGGTTGTATCCATTCATTTGATGGATAATAATAAAGGAAGGACCTGGAAATTTCTCTGGTGGATGTAGCCCACACTGGGTGAACCACGTATATCCGTGTCTCTATTTTATTGTGTATCCTTTGTGCTTTATTTTCGCATTTGTTTTATTTTATTTCATCGTGATCCTATTTTTCTAACAGATAGGGATCTTGTAGGGTTCTCTTTTAAAACCATACACCCTAATGATGGTATGATATTTATATAGGTACCAATCCCCATTCCTAGAATCCTTTCTCAGCTACAAAATATGCATTATATTTGGATTTAATCTTGGAAGAGGAGTGCCATGTATCAAAGTATAAATAAAATTCATGTATTTGTTGACATAGAGGATAAAATTTTTATCCTCCTCTTGTTGCCTCATCACATGGGTCCATTCAATGATCGGTTTTCATTTGTCCATCTTCATGAGTGATCTTAATTCCCCAAGCCTCAAAATATCAGAAATTTTGAGAAAAAATGAGGTACACTAGGTAAGATTGGTATCTAAAAGATCTGGTACTATCAAAACTTTCCAATTGAGCATGTATGAATTCTTCTAGGAGTTGGTAGTATTCATATTTCGGGAAACTGATGGATGCTAAGGAACAAAGAAGAGAAAATTGGCCAAGCATAGCTTCATCAACTACTATATCATAATCATACCTTGTTACTTGGAAAATTATCGTTATAACTTGTCTGGTGGTTTCACGAAACATGATGGATTGGAAAGGAGGTGGACTATATGGTAATGGGGAATTGGGAGCCAATAGATTACCTAAAAGCTTCGCTTTATCAAGCTAGTATAATGATAGATACTGGGCCTCTATTGAAATCATTTTGGTAGGGAAATCTTGTGATATTGTGCAAATAATCATGTACCCATTTGTATACATCACCTTTCCTTCATCATTTTGATAACTATCAATGCATTAGTGTACAAGCTCAATGAAATTCAAGGTTTTTGGGATGTTGGATCGGTCCAGGTTCGATTCCCATAGGCGTAGGTAATATTTTCCATTGGTTTGATCATTGTGAATGATTGGGCATATGTTTGAAAATGATAGGACTGGGTCGAAATGTAATTATATATTTCACTCAAGGTCTCATCAGTTGGGACAGGTTTCTTGGATGATTGAGGTTTGTTAGGGATTGGAAAAGCGTCCATTTTACCATCTTAAGAGTAAAATTAACTGTAAACATTGAATGCAAGGGCCTTTGAGAGTTCATGAGTTACCCTTTTGACCATTGGAATATGTACAAGAGGACATTGTCATAGTGCTTCAAGATATCAAGTGTCGGCTTAGTTCTTTGTATGTAGTTCTAATTGTTCCCAATATAGGTTTTTTTCCTATTTTAATTTCCAAATACCACATGTCTCCATATCATTGGTGAAAGCCTTTGAATTTTGTAATACCACAAAATTTGAGTGATGTCATGTATGACTTAAGAATGTACCCATGGATATGTGGAAGCCTCTTGTTGGTCCAAGGTGTCATATATGTGGAATGAGAGACAAGCCACATGTCATTGCGCTTGGGGTCATCCATTGGTGCCTTTTGTAATATCCAGTGGGTCTCTCTTATTTGTATGGAAGTTGTTGATTGGTCCCTATGGATGCCATCTTTGTAGACTTACCTATCATATTTTATTATTTGATTTCAACGTGCTATGACATGTTAGCACCATGGGGTGTTTTTTCATCTAATGAGTGTGCATCCTATCCTGGGAGTGATTGGTGGTTTTCCTCAAAACTACAAACAACTTCTCATGTTTCCTGAGAGTGTTTTCCTCATTGCTCTAGGATATGTGACTCCATTGAAAAAGGATGTGTGTCCTAGGATAAACCCCTGTCACATCACCAAAGGAAATTTAATTTCCTCTTTCTTTTGGGATGTGAAGTGTGACGAGGACCATCAATATCCACCCTTTTACAATGGCTTCGGTTCTCGGTCTTTCAGCCCCTTGGTATTGGCCCTTGGTTATAAATACAATCCCCATGTCGGTGATTTTAAAAGGATTTTGGGGTCGTGATAAGCCTCTTTTCCTTCCTGATGGGTGCTCAAGATCATGTTTAGGCACTTGTGCCCCCTTTTCCCCCTTTTTACCTTAATGTGATCCCCCTATGAATATTTATTTGTCTACAGGCCCATAATTTATCCCCCTTTATCCTAAATTATTCCAAATTAGGTCTTTTGGCCTCAATATTTTCCCAATTCTTAGCAAAATTTTGGATCTCATAATAATAACCACTAATCCCATTGAATTTTTTAGTCAGACATGAAACAACTCTAATATGTTTCCAAAAACTCCTTGACATATTTAGGTTCAACATTAGTTTGGGGATAATAGGATGAGATGAGATGCAATTGGGTTCCATGTAGCTTGAACAATTATTGCCAAAATTTTCTAGTGAAGGTTGGAACAAAGTCAGAGACAAAAGAGTGGGGATTTCCATGAAGTTTGAAGATATTATCCATGAAAATTTGAGCCATGGTCAATGTTGTGAATGGGTGTTGGAGGGAATAGAAATGAGCATATTTGGAAAGGTGATCGACTACAACCATTATGACATAATTATGGCTAGATTGGGGTAATCTGACAATGAATTCCATAGATATATATGTCCATATAGCAGGTGGAATAGGGAGAGGTTGGAGTGTTCCTGGAATTTCGACTACTTCTCCCTTATTACATTGACAAGTATCACATTCAGCCACAAAATTTAAGATGCCATGTTTCATGCTTTCTGAGGAAAATAAATATTTGATCCTTTCACATGTTTTTTGAAAACCTAAATTTCAGGATGTTGGTGAAGCATAAATTTCAGAGAGCACTGTGGATTTATAGTGAATCTCCTCATTATGTTAATAGTATCCCGAAGATGCATGCGGATATTGTTGAAATTGTTGGATTAGGAGAGACGGTTTGGGATCTTGGAACCATTCTTAGTGAACTCCCTTTAACCAATCATATACAATGAATGAAAGTGAGAAGAGGGACCCTTCTTCTTCATATTTCTTTGAAAGGGCATCATCAACCACATTTTATTTTTCTTTCTTATAAATGATCTCATAATCATAGCCAAACATTTTGGTCAACCACTTATGTTGCTCTAGAGATAAAATTAATTGTTACAATAAATATTTGAGGCTATGATGATCTGATTTAATTTGAAAGTGTTGCACAAGAAAGTAAGGATGCCAGATATTCAATGCATGTAGAATATCCAACATTTACTTTTGATAGGTAGATTTTACCAAGTGTCTTTCAGATAGTTATTTTCTAGTGAAAGCCAAAAGTTTTCTATCTTTCATGAGAACTTCCCTAATGCCTTTCCCAAAAGCATCAAATTTCAGAACAAAAGTCTTGGTGAAGTCGCGTAGGGCCAGAAAAAAAATCATGCACAAAGCCTCTTTAAAGGCTTTGAAGGATTGACCAACTGTTGGAGTCCAACTGAAATAATTTATTTAAATGAAAGAAATGAGGAGAGCTGCAATTCTTCCAAAATTTTGAACCAGCTTGTGATAATATCTTGTTAAAGCTAGGAAACCTCTCAAAGTTTTAAGAGTTTTAGGATGGGGCCAATCCTTCACATCTTTGTTTTTCTTAGGATCCATAGGGACCCCATCCTTTAAAAAAATATATCATAGGTACTCTACTTTAGAATCTCCAAAAAAACATTTAGATTGTTCGAGAAAGAGTTTTTTCTGAGATATAAAGTGTAAGACTTGATATGCATGGGTGATATGACATTGCCAAGTTTTACCATAGATGAGGATATCATCAAATAAAACTAAGAAAAAATTATGGAGCAAAGGGAAGAAGACATGATTCATGAGAGTTTGAAAGGTGGAGGGTTGTTATGTGACTCAATAAACCTGTAATACAATCTCAAATATAACTCTAATAAATAACACAATAATTGGAGAGAAAACCCTAGAGGTAGGGTAAAACCATTCATTAATCCTTATGGAAGGATACAACTCCTCAAGAAATTATTTCTTGTTAAAATAACAATATTCTTCAATATGGTCGTTGCATTTCTCATCACTTACCTATGTAATACTACCTAAGAATGTTCTATAAAATAAACCTTCTAGTAATCCTTCTCATATTTATTATGTTCACACTACTATAATATATCTAACTACCATAGTGGGCCTTAATTAATAATATAGTGGACCTAGTCAACCTTACATTGAATGGCCTTCACTAGTATCTCCGTGGTCCCTTTCCCCCCCCCCATCACCTCCCTAGCTACACTACCTAAAATATAATCTAGGAAATAACTCCAATCAATCACAACAAATATTGGACACAAAAAATAGACAAAACCCATGAGGTAGGGTAACACCATATATTAATCCTTATGGAAATATAACACTCCTCAATCAATTCTTGATGCATTTACAATATACTTCACTATTCCCATTACATTGATCATCCCTTCCTTATATAACACTTGCTAAGAACATTCTAGAAAACAAACCTTCTAGTAAGCCTTCTGACATTTATTATGTTCACACTAATAAAACAAACCTAAATACCATAGTGGGACTTATCTAATAATATAGTGGACCTAGTCCACCTTAAAATTGAATGGCCTCCACCAGTATCACCATGGGCCCTTTGGCCCCCCATTACCACCCTAGCAACACTACATCTCATCACCCTTCACATGTTTCATTCTTGAAACATGGGAAAAAGCCAAATAATATGACCAACAAAGCAATGTATCCAACTAGTACGATGTACATGAATCCATCCATCCTAATGGAAGATGAACATGATGTCTAACTATTTCCATTCCACCCTGATCTTGATCCTTATCGTACCTTTGGTGCCATGGGATTTTTTTTCTATCCTGATATTGTCCTACAATGCTGGTATTTATACATACACCTCTTAATTGGTATTTATCCATACTTGCTTGGAATTTTCAACATGTGGTTCTTTAGATTCTTATGTGTTTTGATGTCCTTCCTGGTGCATTTTTACAATTGCTTCTATAGCCTTTGCTTCTGATTCAACTTCGTATTTTTCAAGAACTTTTTTCCATTCCCTTGTGGGCCCTTATTTCTTAAGAGACACATCCTGCAATGTAATTTGGTGCAAACCCTCTCTCTCTCCCCTCCTTCCGAGACTGCTCGACCTCCCAGTCTAGGATTGTTCATTCACTTGAGTCATATCGACTCCTCAGTTCACTACTAGAACCCAATTCAAATTTCATAGGTCCCTCTTTCCCCAAAGTACAAGTTCTACTAGACCCACAGCTTGTTCTTGGCCCCTTTGAAGAAATTTGATGACGGGCGCTAACTCTCTATGCTAGGCCCCTTCTCCCATATGACCTCGGGCTGTATCCTGGGGCTAAACCCTAAAAAGCACTTCAGACTTTGGATTTGGTCTTTTCGACCGCCATTAACTCCTAATTCTCTAAATTCCAAATTGGCAAACACAAATGGATGCAAGGATCAACAGTCCCCGTTACGTCCACAATCAATGGTTGTGATCGGCTTCGAACTCCGACCTTTGGGAGTCTTTTAGAACTGCTCTATTTTTCCCTTCCGGAGCACCACTTCTCTGAAATACATGGATCTCACCCACGTGTCCTTCTAGCTTTGAAGGTCCATATTAACTCTTCTCTTCATGACTTCATGAAGATCTCCCTTTTCTCTATGCAGATCTTCTAGAAATCTAACTCCCAGATCTTCTGATCTTTAGCCACCTGTATTCTCCTTGATGATGGACATTCCCGCTTGGCTTCAGGACTTTTGGACTCCGACAAGTCCTTACTCTCCTGTGTCCACTTAGAACTTTTTTGTCTGAGACTTGGACTATTCTCGTCTCTTGCACTCCTTGTAGAACTCTGCGTGTGATGACGCTAATTATTTCGGTCTTGTGCTTGGGTCAAAACCTTAAGGTTCTTGGTCCTTCTGCATCCTTCCAAGGAATTTCTAGTGCCCTACTGGAAACTCAATGCTCTTCCTCATGAGCTTGTAATATGAACTTACTTTATCTCTGGCGCCCTCCTTGCTCTCGGTTAAGCCTTCAGAGGGATACCCCTCAACATTTATCTAAGTGTTGGCCCAATCCACTCCTTGCACAGGTCTTCCTGTTGGTTCCTAAAATCCCTCAGGTTTACCAAGGCATTTTCTTCAGTTGCTCAATGCACAATTGCAGAGCTTCCTTCCCTCGGAGTGTTTAGTAACTCTGGCTTTTCCTTAATTTCTTGAACACTTCATAATGTGTTGGTTCTTTTTCACTCTTGCACCTCCTCATTTCCCTCATAGTAGAGTTCTTAAGGAGACCCTATGAATTAGATCTATATCCCTCCTACCGGTAGTCACTTAAGGTGACCCTATCTACAGGATTGTGCGAAAGCACGATTTAGCTCTTCCAGCCTGACAACATTTAATTCCCTTCATTGCATTTCACTTGCAAAATGAGAGGTATGTCACCTCTCTCCTCCTCGAATGCATGTAAATGTGCTTGATGAGCTGGCGCGTGTTGAGGTGGAGCGATGCTCTTGCATCATAATTTTATTTTTCATGTACTAAAGTTACACAAACTTATTTTTTTCATTACTGTTTTTTGTACCAATTTTATCCATTAAAGAATATCCAATAATAATATCCTCATAATTCATATGAATGGAACAAAAATAAAAATGAAATACATATTTGTCCATGGTGAGCTTCAAATATTTAAAAACTTGAATATTTTTACCCTTAACCTTTTTCCTTTTCATATTCTTTTCCTAAACTTGCAATGTATTAATCAACTGATCATTGATAAAATTTTGTTGGCAACTAGGGTTAATAGAAACAATGACCTTTTTTTTATGAATGCAACCATGAGCATGTAATATATAGTTTCCACATGAAAATAAACCCTTGTTGATTTCTTCATGCTTACACTTTGTATGATACCACTCATCTAAAACCAATTTTTCATATTCTTCATTATAAAGTGCCATCAACTCACAAAAGTCAAATGATTTCCACCATATGATAACATCTTTTGTGAAATCATAGTGTAGATGAGATTTCCACTTCTCTTTCCATAGCAAATTTTGGGAATTTATGAATTCTTCAATACTAGGACCATCATCTTTTCTGGTAAAAATCATCTTGCTTGGAAGAAATATTTAAAAAAAAACTAGGGTTTAAAAACAACTTACTCTGCCAATCACACGACTTTTTCTGGAAAACCCCTGAAAATTGTTGATTATAAAATGACAATAACTTGACTTCTTGCACTCCATTGTAGATGATTTTTTTTTTTGAGATTGGATATTGTTATGAGAGGAATTAAAATACCCAATGTTTTTCTACAAATTCTACACAAAAAGTTTCATAACTGAATCTTAAATGCACTGTCCCCTTTTTTCCCTTGAAAATATCTACAAAAAGAACCAAAATTTTCTTCCTTACTTTGGCCGAAGATAGTGACATGATACCAAATGTTATATTCTCCAATAAAACTGAAACACAATATTATAAATAATTCCATTGCATCACACAAAATAGTGTACAAAAGAAATAGAAAAAACCCTTGAGGTAGGGTAACACCATATATTAATCCTTATAGAAGGATAACACTCCTAAAGCAATGTTTGATACATTTACAATATACTTCAGTATGCTTATTACATTTTTCATTTGTTCCATATTATATAATATTACCTAAGAAAATTATAGAGAATAGACTTTCTAGTAATCCTTGTTACATTTATTATCCTCACACTACTAAAATATATCTAACTACCATAGTGGGCCCTGCTTAATAATATAGTGGATCTAGTCCACGTTATTTTGAATGGCCTTCACTATTATCACTATTTTCCCTTTGGTTCCCCATTACCTCCCTAAATACATTACATATATGAAAAACATAGACCGAAGGGAATGAACAAGAACTCATAATTCCCCTCATGAGTTCGAAATCCAATTTTGGGAATATCAATGTCTTTCATACGTATTTGGTGGTATCCAGAACATAGAACAATTTTGGTAAAGTATTGACTACCTCTCAATTCATCCAAAAGGTAATCAATGATAGGAATGGGGAAGTTATCTTTGATGGTAATTTTGTTGAGGGCGTGGAGATCAAGGAACATGTGCCACGTGCCTTATTTATTGAGTACCATAATGACATGGGAATAATAAGGGCTAGTACTAGGACATATAACACCTACCGCTAGCAATTCCTTAACAAATTTTTCAATTTCATTTATTTGGGAAAATGGGTGATGATAAGGAAAAACATTGGGAGAAATATTGCTAGGGACAAGGGGAATGGATTGATCATGGGTGCCACAGGAAGGGTTAATTCCTTGGGGATTGTCAAAAATAGATTGGTTTTTGGATAGGAAAGACCAGATGTTGAGATGAACAATAGGTGAGGGGGTGTCAATTGCTTGAATGGTATGGAGTTGTGCAATAATTCCATAATGAGCTTTTTTGAGTATTTTTTCCATTTAGTGGGAACTAATGATATCGAGGGAATATGTTGTGATGCCTTGGAACTTATATTGTTGTCCATCCTATTGCAATTTCATGGTTAATTCCTTCAAATAGATGGTGATGGGGCTTAGTGTGCATAACCATTCAAAACGTACCACAATTTCGCCACCTCCCATGTGAATAGAAAAAATATGATATTTAAGGTGGTACTGACCAATTTGTAGGTGCACATTTTCACAATGCTCCCACATTTCATGGAGCCACCATTAGCAATCATGATTTTAAAATTGTTCAATGTAGGAATATAACATATGGATTCTTGGGAAATGTGGCGATGAATAAAATTATGTGTGCTTCCACTATCATCTATGATAAGGGATTTCCTATCCTTGATGTAACCAATTAACTTAAGGGTTTGGGGAGCATAGATACTACTAGCGAAGGCATTCAACAAGAGAAGTGGTTCAACTTCTAGTGGATAAGAGGGTGGTTTATGCTCATCTTTGGAATGGGAAACAATGACATCCTCTTCAGAAACGTCCTTGGAAATGGTTATAAAAATATTTTTCTCTTGACACTTGTGCCCCATAAATTTTTTTTCATCACGGTTATAGAGAATACCCTTAAGTTGGCATTCAACCATTTCTTCCATAGTTAGTTTATGGACCTTAAGAGAATTGGAAGGAGGGGTGGGATTTGTGGGTCAAGAGCGGGGAATAAATGATGATTTTTTGTTTTGGGAATAAACTACCTATTGTGCTTCTTTGTGCGGTTAATATCTTCAAGCGAAGTCTGGGGGAAAGCGATTAGGAAATGGGCTCAAATGTCATATGTTAGTCCACTAATAAATCATTCCTGAAAGAAGGTGTTTTACATGTCGTTTGTTTGGAAAGATAATTTGTCAAAAGCGATGATATATTCATCCAATGTTCCTAAGTGCTTAATATTGGTAAAATGTCCCAAATAATGTGTGCCAGTTTCAAAGTGTTCATAAAGGTTGGAAAAAAATTGGCTCCAACCAATATACCCTCGGTGTGAATTTTTATGCCATTGCCACCATTTCTAATGTTCAAGATCCAAATAAAGGACATTGATACAAAGTTTGGTCAAATAATTAGTATTTCCATGCAAGGAGAAATAATGTTCCATTTGAGTGACCCATATTGTGGGATGCAAACCATCAAATTTGAATGAAAGGCCATGGTATTGGAGGAGTAAGAACCTTCTAGTTGTGAAGGTTGTTCAGAGGGGGTAGGGACCCAGAATTGACTCATCTAGTGTTTTATCTCTTTAGAAAAGGATGCGAAGTTATTTTTCACCTCCTTAGATTGGGAATCAAATAGAGTAGTGAGGCTATCAAATTTGGAATTGAGGGAAGAAACAATGGAATTGATGTTCTTGATGTAAGTCTTGTTCTAAGTGTTGTCATTTTGCAAGGAAAGGATGTGGTTGTCAACTTCTTGGTTGTTGGAGTGGGAAATTTGGAAGGTAAGAAAGGAATAAGTGGGTTGGTTGGTCCACACAAAAAGGGGTTATGGGTGAGGGGTATCACTTCAATTAGTGCGAAGATAGGAATCCAATGGAATATTCCCCAAATAAGGGTGTTGGGGAGGGTGGGTGGGTCCATGGAAAAATTCTTATAAGTGACGGGTACCACTACAATTAGTGTTGATTAAGGTTGGTTGTCATTGATGTCAAACCTTGAAGAAAGCCCCGTACCACAAAGGTTTGGGTAGTGGACCCAATATTGTTTGATGTAAATATGACTCATTATTGTTTTTTCATGGTTGATAAGAAGTAAATATGGATGAACTCCAAAGTGGTCCCCTTATGGTGAAAGCCCTCATGGGAAGACACTTTGTGGAGTAAGAGAACCCAT
>ML777856.1:365806-403990 GCA_009831015.1 Picea engelmannii | reverse complement strand
TTTCATTTAGTACAAATCCTAGGTGTGTGCAACCCTTGTTTAAATATACCTCATTTGTGGAAGAGACTATTTTATTATTCTACTTGATATTTCACTATTGCAACTGAATGAGATATAGGACTTGATCAAATTTAGTTCCATTCTAGTGGCTCTACAATAAAGATTAAAAAATTTCTTCAAAGATTTTGCCTCCCTAAGTGAACCATCACTAAAGAGGTGGATATTGTCGACATAAAGGATATGGATTAAGGACAAACAACCTGTTAATTAAAACAACAAAGGATGAGAAGGGTAGGCACCCTTGAATCTAGTTCTTCAATGGACAGTTAAATCCTGTGTAATTCAATATAAGCCTTAAATACAACCAGCTTACTCTGCCATAAGAATTTTGGCTGACCAATCTTAATTACAATTGTCTTTTTTATGTCAATACAATACAAGACTTTGCTACCCCGACATCATGAGTTTTTCTTTCTTCTAGAAATTCAAATTTCTCCACTAATATAGCTCTAGATAAAATAATTTTAAGTCTTGTTGTTATTATTTCAATTGGAAATAAGCATGTAGATGAACATAGTGAGATTGAGAGTCGATGGATTATTCTTTTTAGGTATTAGTGCTATAAGGGTTTCACTCATTGCTCTTCACAGTTATCCATATGCCCTGGATTCCACCACCACTACTAATAAATCACCTTAGAAAGAATTCACCAAGTTTTATAATTTCATTTATGTTGTCCCTTTCTAAAGCTTAAAATAGGTTACTGAAAGAACTACTCTCATATCTACAAGTTCACGTAACTTTGAGGTTATTTCTTCCATTTGGCTTGGTCATTTTCCAAATTATATTTATGTATTGTTTCCCTTCAGAATGATTTTGAAAGAATGTGTGTTCATCACCTTTAGATAGTCATATTGCTCTGCTCTTTAACCTCCATTTTTCCTCCTCCCATTAAAAAAGTTTCATTTTTCTTTCTTGCAATATTTTTTAATTGTTCTTTTTCTTGTTCAGAGAAGAGGCCATCGAGAGTTCTACTAAACAAGTCTAAAAGTCTTCCTTTATCTTAGCAATGTCCTTTTGAGATGTATTGTAATTTTTATTTTTCCTATATTATGGTTTCCTTATTAACTCTTTGTAAATTGTGGTAGAACGTGAACATTCCAGTCTCCTTAGAGTTAGTATTTAAGTTAATGATACTAACCTTCAATAGAAGGACTATCAAGGCCTACTAACAAAATAATTTTACCCTAAAAAACATTTATAGAAAAACATGAAAATTTCCATAGCCTTGCACTCTAGTTTCAATGCTTCTAGTAGTTGGTGGATGGGTAGTATTTGACCTCTAAGCCTATTGACAATGTGGATGCTCCATTTTTTGGTCCTCAATGAGTGACATATTTTTTATTGGGAGCGAACCCAATGAAGAATTCTAAATGTACTTGTGCCTATAGAATGCCAACCTGGGTGACTGCTCATGCTCCATCTTCTTTAGATGTCATTGTAGCTTCTAAATTTCATCTTCTTGTTCCCTGGATTTTTCTCTTAGGCATTGATTTTCCACATCTAACAGGAATTCCTTCGATTTAATAGTGCCCAACTACTCCATAAGGGAGGTCTGCTGCTGTGAAAGCTCCTCCACCCAATGCTCTAGATTCACCTTCCACAATTTGAGGCTCGATATTAAATCCCCTAGCATGGATTGAGACTCATCACAATGGTGCTTACATCTAGAAATGACAAGGTAAATTGCATCACCGGTATTGAGTAACATTAGGGGGTTGACTCCAGTGCCAGCTCCCAAGTACATAATGAAAGTATGCTTTTGTAGCTTGCTAGTCTGGGCTTATTCCTGTGTGAATGACATAGTTTTTTTTTTTAAAAACCCCAACATTAGTCGCTCTAGCGACGAACAGGTTCGTTGCTTGTATAGCCATTTGGTCACGAAGTTTGATCTTTTTAGCTTCAGGGTTGGTCGGTCTAGCGACTAATCTTCGTCATTATACAGTGGTTTATTAACTAAGTTTTCTAGGGTTTTATTGGTCCCTCTTGCGACTAATCTTAGTCGTTATACTGACTAACATTCGTCGGTAGAAAGACTAATTATGGTTGCTAGAGTGACCAAGTTTATGTTTTCCTTAGAGATGCTAGCAAGCCTTGCGACTAAAGTTGGTCGCTAGACCAACTAATATTGGTCAATGGACCAATGAATGGTAACATTTTCCTATTGTGAATAGGTTTCTTTTCCCAGCCGCTAGACCAATGAAGATCCATGTGTGGTCGCTAGACCGACGAATTGATTCTGATGAAAAAAAAATTCATCTTGGTCGCCACAACGAACCTATTCCGACAAAACTTCATCGCTACTTCGTAACACCCTAGGTTTCGAACCCCCATTTTAAATAATGTATTGTTATAATGTTGAGAGGCCTTAGTTCCCAAATAATTATTAAAGGGCCAATATGCCCAAGAAATGTAATGTTTTGATCATTATTAATACTAAACACATCATTGGATACTAGACAGACAAGGACTAGAGTTATAGGGGGCTATGATTCCGCAAGAGAGGGGGCTTGAGGGGATAAATATTTATTTCTTATTTTAATTACACTTTTTTTCTAAGGAAGGGGATCAGTTATGTGAGCTTCTTGGAGAATTCTGGAAAGGTTCTTGATTCCCCACGAGATATACTTAAACCCATCCCTAGTCTGATTGTGGGGTTGTTCATTGGTCATTGGTCGATGGTCGATGGTCGTTGGCTCGTCCGCTCCTTCCCTTCTGCATTTCATACCATTATTTCCCTTGCGCCCTTCCATGCACTCACTTACCCATCCATTGATCCATCCTCACCTGAGTCTTGTCTTGGTAAAGGGAAAGGAACTGCTGAGAATTAGCCATGGGACAGTTGGTTGTAATGGTTGCTGGTGCAATCCAGCCATGACCTGGGGCCTACATGTCTGAGATGCATTGGCCTATGCCTTTCTTTTCTCACAATTGCGAGTCTTGATATTTCCATCATTGATATTGTGGACCAGTTGTGCTAGAGGCCCTAGAAAAAGGAGAAGGACTGCCTGAGGTACTGCGTGGCAGAGAAGGGTGGAGTTCCATTCTCTTGGGTGATACATGCTGGGTAGAAGAGATATGGGTACTTGGATTGTTGTGGGTGCTCGGAAAACTATGAGATCTTGATATTTGACTAGTTTGGGAACCCAAGTACACTCTGGAACCATCCTTGTGGATTCATAGCCTTGGCTCGGGGGTGACACTGTTGTTGAGATTCAGAGTAGTGGTGTCTACAGTTGGGTGGAATGTCCTTGGTCTGCAGCCAGTTGGTGTCACTTTTTTATAAAGATAAGTGTTGTCTGTTGTGATATTATTACCTGTGTATGAATGTATTCTGCTACGTATTTTAATTATTGTTTAACTAAATCTTAGATTATGCATGCTTGCTATATATTGTTGTGCATGTCGCTAAATCTTGTATCTTATGCGTTCTTATTAATGAAAGAAGGTATCAGTAAGAGTACAAAGTCCATGGGTGGGCTTGTAGGTATCATGCCCTGGCCTGTGGGTGGCTGGGGATGTTACAAGATCTGACGGTATAATTTATGTTAGTTTTTTTTTTCCTAGAAGGCAACCCTCTTTTATGAGGGAAATGTATTGTGGCTATGCATCATTGCGAATATTGTATTCTGAGTGAGGTGACTGTGAGAGAAAGAAAAGGAAGTTATAGTGGGTTTGTTGGAGGTTGTATCCCTTCATTTGTTGGATAATAATAAAGGAAGGACCTGGAAATTTCTCTGGTGGATGTAGCCCACACTGGGTGAACCACGTATATCTGTGTCTCTATTTTATTGTGTATCTTATGTGCTTTATTTCCGCATTTGTTTTATTTTATTTCAGAGTGATCTTATTTTTCTAACAGATACGGATCTTGTAGGGTTCTCTTTTAAAAACATACACCCTAATGATGGTATGATCCTTATCTAGGTACCAATCCCCATTTTTAGAATCCTTTCTCAGCTACAAAATATGCCTTATATTTGGAATAAATCTTGGAAGAGGAGTGCCATGTATCAGAGTATAAATACAATTCATGTATTTGTTGACATAGAGGATAAAAAATGTATCCTCCTCTTGTTGCCTCATCACATGGGTCCATTCAATGATCGGTTTTCAGTTTTCCATCTTCATGTGTGATCTTAATTCCCCAAGCCTCAAAATATCAGCAATTTTGAGACAGAATGAGTTACACTAGGTAATATTGGTATCTAAAAGATCTGGTACTATAAAAACTTTCCAATTGAGCGTGCATAAATTATTCTAGGAGTTGGTAGTATTTAAATTTTGGGAAACGGGTGGATTATAAGGAACAAAGAAGAGAAAATTGGCTAAGCATAGCTTCATCAACTACTATATCATAATCATACCTTATTACCTGGAAAACTATCGCTAGAACTTGTCTGGTGGTTTGACGAAAAATGATGGATTGGAAAGGAGGTGGAGTATATGGTAATGGGGAATTGGGAGCTAATAGATTACCTAAAAGAATCGCTTTATCAAGCTAGTATAATGATAGATTCTGGGCCTCTAGGGTATGGTGCTCCAATTTTTCATAAGAGCTTTCAGGAAAATAAATCATTTTGGTAGGGAAATCTTGTGATATGGTGCAAATAATCATGTACCCATTTGTATACATCACCTTTACTTCATCATTTTGATAACCATCAATGCATCAGTGTACAAGCTCAATGAAATTCAAGGTTTTTGGGATGTTGGATCGGTCCAGGTTCGATTCCCATAGGCATAGGCATTATTTTCCATTGTTTGCATTGGTTTGATTATTGTTAATGATTGGGCATATCTTTGAAAATGATAGGACCAGGTCGAAATGTAATTATATATTTCAATCAGGGTCTCATCAGTTGGGACAGGTTTCTTGGATGATTGAGGTTTTTTAGGGATTGGAAAGCATCCATTTTACCATCTTAGGAGTAAAATTAACTGTAAACATTGAATGCAAGGGCCTTTGTGAGTTCCTGATTTACCCTTTTGACCATTGGAATATGTACATGAGGACATTGTCATAGTGCTTTGAGAGCTCAAGTGTCGACTTAGTTCTTTGTATGTAGTGCTAATTGTTCCCAATATAGGTTTTTTTCCTATTTTAATTTCCAAATACCACATGTCTCCATATCATTGGTGAACGCCTTTGAATTTTGTAATGCCACAAGCCCCATGTCAGTGCGCTTGGGGTCTCCATTGGTGCCTTTTGTAATATCCAGCGGGTCCCTGTTATTTGCATGGAAGTTGTTGATTGGTCCATATGGATGCCATTTTGGTAGACCTACCTATCATATTTAATTATTTGGGTTCAACGTGCTATGACATGTTAGCACCATGGGGTGTTTTTTCATCTAATGAGTGTGCATCCTATCCTGGGAGTGATTGGTGGTTTTCCTCAAAACTGCAAACAACTTCTCATCTTTCCTGAGAGTGGTTTCCCCACTGCTCTAGGATATGTGATTCCATTGAAAAAAGGATGTGTGTCCTAGGGTAAACCACCAACACATCACCAAAGAAAAATTAAGGTCCTATTTCTTTTGGGATGTGAAGTGTGACGAGGACCATCAATATCCACCCTTTTACAATGGCTTCAGTTCTTGGTCTTTCAACCCCTTGGTATTGGCCCTTGGTTCTATATACAATCCCCATGTCAGTGATTTTAAAAGGATTTTGGGGTCATGATAGGCCCCTTTTCCTTCCTGATGGGTGCTTAAGATAATTTTTAGGCACTTGTACCCCCTTTTCCCCATATTTACCTTAATCTGATCCCTCTAGGAATATTTATTTGTCCACAGGCCCATAATTTATCCCCCTTTATCCTAAATTATTCCAAATTAGGTCTTTTGGCCTCAATATTTTCCCAATTCTTAGCAAAATTTTGGATCTCATAATAACAACCATTGATCCCATTCAATTTTTCATCCAGATGTGAAACAACTCAAATATGTTTCCAAAAATGCATTGACATATTTAGGTTCAACATTAGTTTGGGGATGATAGGATGAGATGAGATGAAATTGGGTTCCATGTAGCTTGAACAATTATTGCCAAAATTTTCTAGTGAAGGTTGGAACAAAGTCAGAGACAATAGAGTGGGGATTTCCATGAAGTTTGAAGATATTATCCATGAAAATTTGAGCCATGTTCAATGTTGTGAATGGGTGTTGGAGGGACTAGAAATGACCATATTTGCAAAGGTGATTGAATACAACCATTATGACATAATTATGGCCAGATTTGGGTAATCTGACAATGAATTCCATAGAAATATATGTCCATATAGCAAGTGGAATAGGGAGAGGTTGGAGTGTTCCTGGAATTTTGAATACTTCTCCCTTATTACATTGAAAAGTATCACATCCATCCACAAAAGTTAAGATGTCATGTTTCATGCCATCTAAGGAAAATAAATATTTGATCCTTTCACATGTTTTTTGAAACCTAAATTTCAGGATGTTGGTGAAGCACTAATTTCGGAGAGCACTGTGGATTTAAGGTGAGACTATTTTCTTAATTACAGGTGATCTTTATAGTGAATCTCCTCATTATGTTAAGAGTATCTTGAAGATGCATGCGGATATTGTTGCAATTGTTGGATTAGGAGAGATGGTTTGGGATCTTGGAACCATTCTTAGTGAACTCCCTTTAACCAATCATATACAATTGATCCAAATTTTATGAGCAGAATGAAATGACTACAAATTATTACCAGATGCTTAACACAGAATAACAAAGATACAATAAAACTAGTTTTATATTCAATAAGGAAATAAGCTGAAACTGTAAAATGCAACGGAAAACAAGTTTGCTGGAATGGTGGCAGCTTATCTCTTAGAAGAGATGTGATGGCTCCACTCATTCACAAGAAGATGATTACAATGAGGCTCTCAAGGCCTTTTTACAATAAATGGGAGTTTGAAAAACACTAAACATCCAAAAACCTAACCTTAGGAGATGAAGCGCCAAAAGTCATGTGGCCCCCTTTGGGTAAGTCAGTACATCAACTTCTTGGGGTCGTAACTTTTGCATACGATCTTCATTTTAGGCATATGATAGCCCATTGGAAAGATCTAGTCAAGGACTACAACAGTTGCACAAAATTTCATTTCATGATGAAATTTTGTGACCAAAACATACCACAAAAAACATCGTTTAGGGCCTCAAAATGGCTCCGGAAGTTCAGGACCCGAAAAACTGCTAAAAATAGTAAATTATCAAAATTGCTAGAAAGTTGTTTTGAGCCAGCTGGAAAAGGTGGGTGGCCACCAATATCCACCTAGATCAATCCTCCATCCTTTGGAATAAATGGTCTCCATTGCGTTGATTTCCCCCATCAGATGAGGAAATTTCTGCTGAATTTCACCCCGGGTGAGACACTTGCCTTGGTGCAGGAGTTGCCCTGCTTTGACGACTCGATAAAGTTGGATCCTTTGTTATCGAGTCCCCTTGATTTGTGTGTCCACAATATGATCACTAGATACCTGTTGTATGCAGTCAGGGTTGAGCTATGTTGGTGTCAATTGTTCTGCTACGTCTGAGGTGTCCAATAATGGTGGGAAATAAGGCCGAAGGAGGTCCAGGTTGAACATTGGGTGTAGGCCAAGGAAAGGAGGAATGTTGAGCGCAAAAGAATTATCCCCCATAGCCTTGGTGATGGTGTATGACCCATAACGGAGTGGGCGAAGCTTTCGATGGGTCCCTGTAAGGCGTTCTTTCTATAAGTGCAACCAAACTTTGTCGCCCACCTGAAACTTATGTGGAACTCGATGTTGATCATGGCGTTGCTTGTACTTGTAATTGGACTTCTGTAGGATATCCTAAACCTGTTGGTGGATGTGCTGGATCCTCTCAATTAATTGGGTGGACTTTTCAGCCTCAGTTGGAGCAGGAGAGGAGTTGGTCAAGGTGACCGCAAGGGGAAGTGAAACATCTATGTGACCCAATGGTTGGAATCCCAACCCCATCTGAAAGGGGTTGTGGCTGGTTGAGCTATGTAGAGCTGAGTTGTAGTTATGTTAGATATAGGGAAGAATATCATCCCATGTGCGAGGGTGCTTGGAATTATACATGCATAGGATATGAACGATCATTCGATTTATGACCTCGGTTTGGCCATCTGTCTGGGGATGGAAGGTCGTGGATTTGGTGAGCTTGGTGTCCAGCAGTGACCAGAGGCTCAACCAGAATGTGTTGTTAAATCGACTATCCCAATCTAAGACAATGGTTTGTGGGATTCCAAAATGTACCTAGACTCGTTCAAAGAAGATCTTGGCAGTGGCTTCTGCTGTGATTCTCTTCTTGCAAGCAACCAGAATCGCCATCTTATAAAAGTGATCGACAACCACAAAAACACAGTCATTTCCCTGCTTGGTGGATGGGAGGCCTGATATGTAGTCCATTGAGATGGATTCCCATGGTCTGTTAGGAGTAGGAAGAGGGGTGTACAGGCCCTGTTTCTTAGTGGTTGGTTTGGAAATAGTGCAGGCACTGCAATACCTTATATACTTGTTGACCTCCTCGAAGTTTTGGCCAGTAGAAATGTTTTTGTAGCATCACCACTATCTTTTCGATGCTGAAGTGTCTTGTCACCCAACTGTAGTGGGATTCCTAGATCAGCTTTGCTCACTCACTTGAGAGAACACATATATGGCCCAGACGACACAACGACCCATCTTGAAGATGGAAATTATCGACAATTGCCTTTGCACCCAACATTTGGTAGGTGGTGGCAAAGTCTGGGTCTGTCTCATAGAGTTGGGGCCATCCAGAGGTCTCATGGACGCAAGAGTTTAGCACTGTGGTGAGTGCCACGACTAGTGGTTTGCTGAGGCAATCAACGTTGTAGTTGGTGCTTCCTATTTTATACTTGATGTTAAGTTGGAATTTCTACAAGTATGTGGAGCACTTTTGATGGCAGTCATATCTGCAATTTTCCTTGTGTCTGCATGAACTGAAGTGGCTTATGATCAGTGTGGATGACTGTCTTCCTCCCAAGAATGTAATGTCTCCACTGGCGACAGGCTTGTACAATGGAGTACATTTCTTTGTCGTAAGTAGGGTACTTACGGAAAACATCTGATAGTGTCACACTATGATAGTCCATGGGGTGGTCGTGCTGCATGAGAATGGCACCCACAGCATAGTCTGAAGCATCAGTCTCAATCTCAAAGGGTTGTTGCAGGTCTGGTAGTGAAAGTACCGAGGCTGGGCACAAGCGCTGCTTCAAATCATCGAACTCTTGTTGTTGGGACCAACCCCACACAAATTTCACCTTACCGCCACCCCTGGTTATTTGGATGAGGGCCCATGCAATATGGGAGAATCCCAACACAAACCTGCGATAGAAATTGGCAAGGCCCAAGAAGCTCTGAAGCTCAGTGAGTGTGGTTGGGGCTGTCCAGTCACAGATGACTTGGATCTTCGTTGGATCCACATGTATGCCATTTTGATCAATGATGTAGCTTAGGTAATGGACCCTGTCCATGTCGAAGGAGCATTTTTCCAAGTTGGCATATAGCTTGTGCTGTCGCAGGGTGTGCATAACCTGCTGAATATGCTGCAAGTGTTCAGCCCAAGTCTTGCTGTAAATGAGAATGTCATCAAGATACACCACTACAAAAGTATTGGTGAATGGTCGCAGGATATCATCCATAATCCTCATGAAAGTGGTTGGAGCGTTTGTCAAACCAAAGGGCATGATCAACCATTCAAAAAGGCCTTCCTTTGACTTGAAGGCAGTCTTCCATACATCTGTCTATTCTATCAGGACCTGGTGGTATCCAGACTTCAGATCAATCTTACTGAAGTATTTTTCCCCCATGACTTGATCAAGGAGGTCATTGATCCGGGGAATTGGGTACTCGTTTCTGACTGTGATTTTATTCAGAGCCCGATAATCAATGCAAAGTCGTCAGGTTCCATCTTTCTTCTATACCAGCATGATTGGGCTTCCACAAGGTGATGAGCTAGGACAGATGTGCCCCTTGTGGAACAATTCTTGGATCTGTTACTTGATCTCCTCATTCTCTAACAAAGAGTGGAGATAGACTGGCCCATTGGGCAATGGTGCGTCGGGGGTCAGATCGATAGGGTTATTGACCTGGCAGTGCAGAGGTACCTCGGTAGGTGAGGATAAGATATCCAAGTATTCTTCCATGACCTTATCTACTTGCTTCTGCTATGTGGAGAGCTCAGATGCAGAGACCCTGGATGTGGATGTGATTTTTCTCTCATTCTGAGAGCGAATCACGAAGAAGACAAACTTCCCCATCTGAGAGATGACCTTCTTGCATTGCTTAGCAGAGATCAAGGAAATAACGCTAAGTGGGACAGCCTCGGGTATCCTGTACAATTTTTTGTTCAAAGTAATAATAACACTACGAGGCCTAGACTCATATACAACATGGCATTTCCATAAATAAGGTTGGCCCAAAAGAACATCACAAACTTTGAGAGGAGAAACATCACACAATACCTCATCTTTGAAGGGCTTGATGTTGTATGACAGTCGACACTGTTGGTTGACGTGGAGATTGCTTCCTTGGCAGAGCCATCCAATGGTGTAGGGTTGTGGGTGTGGCGTTGTCGGCAGGGCCAGCCGCTTGACGACCTCTGCTAAGATGAGGTTCTTCTGGCTACCACTATCAACAATGAAGTGTAGTGGGGTGAATTTTACCCACATTTGTGAATGGAAGAGTCTCTCTCCTTCTTTTGGCTCATCTGGTTCACCATGTTGGAGCTTGGTGGTAGCAACGATGGCATTGGGTTCCGTGTCAATGATTCGTCTTCCCCTTTTTGGTTTTGACTCGGAGTTAGAACCCACATCTGATTTAGAGGCTTTCACTTCAGCCACCAGTGTATGATTTTAGCAGTAGTCAGCAGTGTTATGCCAAGGGATCTTATGGAAGTCGCACCACTTCCCGGTATCTTTCTTTGTCTTTTTGGTGTCCTTCTTTGCTTGCGGCTTGGACTGGTTGTCCTGATACTATCCATATTTGCTCTGTCCTTTTTTCTATGGGTTGGGGCCGCCCTTTCCTGGATTTTGTTGTGAGGGGTTCCCCGACCCAAATTGTCGTGTCTTTTGTTTGAGCTTCTGCTTGATTTTGACGGCATATCGGTAGGCCGTGCCCAAGGATGAGATGTCCAAAAATTCCATTTCAGTCTAGATGTATCTATGCATAGAACCATGATACTTGAGCACCAGATGTCTCTCTGAATCTTTGATACCCATCTTGGTGTGCAAGGTATGGAAGATATTTATGAAATCTGGCACTGCTTGGTCTCTTTCTTGCCACAGTGTGGTCCATTTGGTATACAAGTCATCATAACTTATGATAGGGTAGTATTGTTCCTTAATAGCATCCCTGAAGGATTCCCAGGTGGCTGTGACTGTAAATAACGAGGGTTCCTCTGTTTCCTTTTTCTCACAGAAAGTTTCCCACCAATCTTTGACATGGGGAACGACTTTGAGGAGCGCAAAAGTAATCTTTTCTCTATTTGAAAAGTTATGGATAGAGAAATACCCTTCTAGTAGATTCAACCACTTGTCTACAACATCTACGTCTATCTAACCTTCAAATATAGGAATATTGAAGTTTATTTGTACCTTGAAGGGGGCGGTGCCTCCGCTCGAAGAAGATGCGTCGCCTGTTGGTAGTCGCTGAAGGATTTGTGCAAAATTATCCATCATCTCATTCCTCTGTTGCATGGGGGATTCCTCAATCAATAGTTTGAAAGGATCTCCTGTCCCGTCATCTTTATTTTCTCCTTCCATGAGAGGTCGCTTAGGTGTGCGAGAGCCTTTGTCCTCTAGAGAAACAAACTCAAGACCCAAATCTTTGTACTCTGACCTCGTTGGGGACATGCATTAAGATGGCAAGGATCAGATCGCTCTAATACCACTGATATGGATTTTATGAGTAGAAAAAAATGACTACATATTATTACCAGATGCTTAACACAGCATAACAGAGATACAGTAAAACTGGTTTTCTATTCAATAAGGAAATAAGATGAAACTGTAAAATGCAGCGGAAAACAAGCTTGCTAGAATGGTGGCGGCTTATCTCTGAGAAGAGATGTGATAGCTGCGCTCATTAACAAGAAGATGATTACAATGAGGCTCTGAAGGCCTTTTTACAATAAACAGGATTTTCAAAAACCCTAAACATCCAAAAACCTAACCCTAGGAGATGAAGCGCCAAAAGTCATGTGGGCCCTGTTTGGGTAAGTCAGTACATCAACTTCCTGGGGTCGTAACTTTTGCATACGATCTCCATTTTAGGAATATGATAGCCCATTGGAAATATCTAGCCGAGGACTATAACAGTTGCACAAAATTTCATGATGAAATTTTGGAACCGCAACATACCCCAAAAAACATTGTTTACGGCCTCAAAACGACTCCAGAAGTTCAGGACCCGAAAAACTACTAAAAATAGTAAATTATCAAAATTGCTAGAAAGTTGTTTTGAGCCAGTTGGAAAAGGTGGGTGGCCACCGATATCCACCTATATCAACAATGAATGAAAGTGAGAAGAGGGACCCTTCTTCTTCATATTTCTTTGAAAGGGAATCATCAACCACATTTTATTTTCCTTTATTATAAATGATCCCATAATCATAGCCACACATTTTGGTTAACCACTTATGTTGCTCTAGGGATGAAATTAATTGTTCCAATAAATATTTGAGGCTATGATGATCTTATTTAATTTGAAAGTGTTGGACAAGCAAGTAAGGACGCCAGATATCCAATGCATGTAGAATATCCAACATATACTTTTCATAGGTAGATTTTCCCAAGTGTCTTTTAGATAGTTATTTTCTAGTGAAAGCCAAAAGTTTTCCATCTTGCATGAGAACTTCCCCAATGCCTTTCCCAAAAGCATCAAATTTCATAACAAAAGTCTTGGTGAAGTCGGGTAGGGCTAGAAAAAAAATCGTGCACAAAGCTTCTTTAAAGGATTTGAAGGATTGAACAACTGTTGGAGTCCAACTGAAATAATTTATTTTAATGATAAAAATGAGAAGAGTTGCAATTCTTCCAAAATTTTGAACCAGCTTGTGATAATATCTTGTTAAACCTAGGAAACCTCTCAAATTTTTACGAGTTTTAGGATGGTGCCAATCCTTCACATCTTTTTTTTTCTTAGGAACCATAGGGACACCATACTTTCCAAAAATATGTCCTAGGTACTCTACTTTAGAATCTCCAAAAAAACATTTAGATTGGTTGAGAAAGAGTTTTTTTCTGAGATAGAACGTGTAAGACTTGATCTGCATGAGCCAGATAGGATTGCCAATTTTGACCATAGATGAGGATATCATCAAATAAAACTAAGAAAAAATTATGGAGCAAAGGGAAGAAGACATGATTCATGAGAGTTTAAAAGGTGGAGGGTTGTTATGTGACTCAATAAACCTGTAATACAATCTCAAATATAACTCTAATTAATAACACAATAATTGGAGAGAAAACCCTAGAGGTAGGGTAAAACCATTCATTAATCCTTATGGAAGGATAAAACTCCTCAAGAAATACTTTCTTGTTACAATAAAAATATTCTTCACTATGATCGTTACATTCCTCATCACTTACCTATGTAATACTACCTAAGAATGTTATATAAAATAAACCTTCTAGTAATCCTTCTCATATTTATTATGTTCACACTACTATAATATATCTAACTACCATAGTGGGCCTTATTTAATAATATAGTGGACCTAGTCAACCTTACATTGAATGGCCTTCACTAGTATATCTATGGTCCCTTTCCCCCCTCGATTACCTCCCTAGCTACACTACCTAAAATATAATCTCGGAAATAACTCCAATCAATCACAAAAAATATTGGCAACAAAAAATAGACAAAACCCATGAGGTAGGGTAACACCATATATTAATCCTTATGGAAATATAACACTCCTCAATCAATTCTTGATGCATTTACAATATACTTCACTATTCCCATTACATTGATCATCCCTTCCTTATATAACACTTGCTAAGAACGTTCTAGAGAACAAACCTTCTAGTAAGCCTTCTGACATTTATTATGTTCACACTAATGCAACATACCTAAATACCATAGTGGGACTTATCTAATAATATAGTGGACCTAGTCCACCTTAAAATTGAATGGCCTCCACCATTATCACCATGGGCCCTTTGGAAGCCCATTACCACCCTAGAGACACTACATCCCATACCCCTTCACATGTTTCATTCTTGAAACATGGTAAAAAACCATATAATATGACCAGCAAAGCAATGTATCCAACTAGTACCATGTACATGAATCCATCCATCCTATTGGAAGATGAACATGATGTCTAACTATTTCCATTCCACCCTAATATTGATCCTTATCATACCTTTGGTGCCATGGGATTGTTGTTCTATCATGATATTGTCTTACAATGCTGGTATTAATCCATACAACTCTTAATTAGTTTTCTTTCTGGTGCCATGATGGTCAATAATCAGTGTGTCTATACTCACACCCCTACTTGGATGACTTTTCTTTCTCTATGTGGTGTGGATGGTGATATACATCAACCTTATATCTCAATTCTACTTTCTTGGAATTTTAAACATGTGGTTCCTTAGCTTCTTATGTGTTTTGATGTCCTTCCTGGTGCATTTTTGCAATTGCTTCTATAGACTTTTCTTTTAATTCAACTTCGTATTTTTCAAGAACTTTTTTCCTTGACCTTGTGGGCCCTTATTTCTTAAGAGACACATCCTGAAATGTAATTTGGCGCAAGCCCCTCTCTCTCCCCTCCTTCCGAGACTGCTCGACCTCCCAGTCTAGGATCATTCAGTCACTTGAGTCAGATCGACTCTTCGGTTCCCTACTGGAACCCAATTCAAATTTAGCAGGTCCCTCTTTCCGCAAAGTGCAGGATCTACCAGACCCATGGCTCATTCTTGGCCCCTTTGAAGAAATTTGACGATAGACGCTAGCTCTTTGTGCTAGGCCCCTTCTCCCATATGACCTCGAGCTCTATCCCGGGGCTAAACCCTAAAAAGCGCTTTGGACTTCGGCTTTGGTATTTTTAACTGCCACCAACTCCTAATTCCCTGAACTCCAAATCGGCGAACACAAATGGGTGTGAGGATCAATGGTCCCTGTTACTTCCATAGTCAATGGTTGTGATTGGCTTCAGACTCCGACCTTTGGGAGTCTTTTTGAACTGCTCTCCTTTTCCCTTCCAGAGCACCACTTCTTTGAAATATGTGGATCTCCCCCATGTGTCCTTCTAGATCTGAAGGTCCGTATTAACTCCACTCTTCACGACTTCATGAAGATATCCCTTTTCTCTATGCATATCTTCAAGAAATCTAACTCCCATATATTTTGATATTTAGCCACCAGTATTCTCCCTGACGATGGATGTTCCCACTTGGTTTCAGGACTTATGGACTCCGACAAGTCCTTACTCTCTTGTGTGCACTTAGCACTTTTCTATTCGAGACTTGGACTGCTCCCTTCTCTTGCACTCCTTGCAGAACTCTGCATGTGGAGATGCTAATTATTTCGGTCTTGTGCTTGGGTCAAACCCTTAAGGTTCTCGGCCCTTCTGCATCCTTCCAATAACTTTCTGGTGCCCTCCTGGAAACTCGATGCTCTTGCTCTTGATATTTTAATATGAACTTACTTTATCTCTGGCACCCTCCTTACGCTCGGTTAAGCCTTCAGAAGGATCCCCCACAAAATTTATTTAAGTGTTGTCCTGATCCACTCCTTCCACAGGTCTTCCTGTTGGTTCCTGAAATCCCTCAGGTTTACCAAGGCATTTTCTTCAGCTGCTCAATGCACACTTGCATAGCTTCCTTCCCTCAAAGTGTTCAGTAACTCTGGGTTTTCCTCAATTTCTTCAACACTTCATATCGTGTTGGTTCTTTTGCACTCTTGCACCTCCTCAATTCCCTCGTGGTTGAGTTCTTAAGGAGAACCTCTGAATCAGATCTATATCCCTCCTACCGGCAGTCACTTAAGGTGACCCTATCTACAGGATTGTGTGAAAGCACGATTTAGCTCTTCTAGCTTGACAACATTTAATTGCCTTCATTGCATTTCAATTGAAAAACGAGAGGTATGTCACCTCTCTCCTCCTCGAATGCATGTAAATGTTCTTGATGAGCTGGCGCATGTTGAGGTGGAGCGATGCTCCTACATCATAATTTTATTTTCATGTACTAAAGTTCCACAAACTTATTTTCTGCATTAATGTTTTTTGTACCAATTTTATCCATTAAATAATATCCAATAATAAGATCCCCATAATTCATATGAATGGAACAAAAATAAAAATGAAATACATATTTGTCCATGGTGAGCTTCAAATATTTAAAAACTTGAATATTTTTACCTTTACCTTTTTCCTTTGCATATTCTTTTCCTAAACTTGCAATCTATTAATCAACTGATCATTGATAAAATTTTGTTGGCAACTAAGGTTAATAGAAACAATGACCTTTTCTTTATGAATGCAACCATGAGCCTATAATATATAGTCTCCACATGAAAATAAACCATTTTTTATTTCTTCATTCTTACACTTTGTATGATACCTCTCATTTAAAACCAATTTTTCATATGCTTTATTATAAAGTGCCATCAACTCACAAAATTCAAATGATTTCCACCATATGATAACATCTTTTGTGAAATCATAGTGTAAATGAGATTTCCACTTCTCTTTCCATAGTGAATTTTGGGAATTTATGAATTCTTCAATACTAGGACCATCATATTTTCTCGTAAAAATCAACTTGCTTGGAAGAAATATTTAACAAAAAACTAGGGTTTAAAAATAACTTACTCTGCAAATCACACGACTTTTTCTGGAAAACCCCTGAAAATTGTTGATTTTAAAATGACAATAACTTGACTTCTTTCTCTCCATTGTAGATGATTTTTTTTTTTAAATTGGATATTGTTACGAGAGGAATTAAAATACCCAATGTTTTTCTACAAATTCTGCACAAAAAGTTTCACAACTAAATCTTAAATGCACTGTCCCCTTTTTTCCCTTGAAAAAATCTACAAAAATAACCAAAATTTTCTTCCTTACTTTGGCCGAAGAAAGTGACATGATACCAAATGTTATATTCTCCAATAAAACTGAAACAAAATATTATAAATAATTCCAATGCCTCACACAAAATAGTCTACACAAGAAATAGTGAAAACCCTTGAGGTAGGGTAACACCATATATTAATCCTTATAGAAGGATAACACTCCTAAAACAATGTTTGATACATTTACAATATACTTCAATATGCTCATTACATTTTTCATTTGTTCCATATTATATAATACTACCTAATAAAATTATAGAGAATAGACTTTCTAGTAATCCTTGTCACATTTATTATCCTCACACTAGTAAAATATATCTAACTACCATAGTGGGCATTATTTAATAATATAGTGGATCTAGTCCACGTTATTTTGAATGGCCTCCACTATTATCACTATGCCCCCTTCAGTTCCCCATTACCTCCCTAAATACACTACATATCTGAATTACACATGCTAGAGGGAATGAACAAGAACTCATAATCCCCCTCATGAGTTCGAAATACAATTTTGGGAATATCAATGTCTGTCATACGTATTTGGTGGTATCCAGAACATAGATCAATTTTGGTAAAGTATTGACTACCTCTCAATCCATCCAAAAGGTAATCAATGATAGGAATGGGGAATTTATCTTTGATGGTAATTTTGTTGAGGGTGCGGAGATCAAGGAACATGTGCCATGTGCCTTATTTCTTGAGTACCATAATGACATGAGAAGAATAAGGGCTAGTACTAGGACATATAACACCTACCACTAGCAATTCCTTAACAAATTTTTCAATTTCATTTATTTGGGAAAATGGGTGATGATAAGGGAAAACATTGGGAGAAATATTGCTAGGGACAAGGGGAATGGACTGATCATGGGTGCCACAGGAAGGGGTAATTCCTTAGGGATTGTCAAAAATAGATTGGTTTTTGGATAAGAAAGACCAGATGTTGAGATGAACAATAGGTGAGGGGGTGTCAATTGCTTGAATGGTATGGAGTTGTGAAATAATGCCATAATGACATTTTTTGAGTATTTTTTCTATTTAGTGGGAACTAATGATATCGAGGGAATATGTTTTGATGCCTTGGAACTTATATTGTTGTCCATCCTACTGGAATTTCATGGTTAATTCCTTCAAATACATGGTGATGGAGCTTAGTGTGCATAACCATTCAAAACACACCACAATGCCTCCACCTCCCATGTGAATAGAAAAAATATGATATTTAAGGTGGTATTGACCAATTTGTAAGTGCACATTTTCACAATGCTCCCACATTTCATGGAGCCACCATTAGAAATCATGATTTGAAAATTGTTCACTGCAGGAATATAACATATGGATTCTTGGGAAATGTGGCGATGAATAAAATTATGTGTGCTTCCATTGTCATCTATGATAAGGAATTTCCTATCCTTGATGTAACCAATTAACTTAAGGGTTTGGGAAGCATAGATACTACTAGTGAAGGCATTCAGCGAGAGAAGCGGTTCAACTTCTAATGGATAAGAGGGTGGTTTTTTTTCATCCTTGGAATCGTAAACAATGACATCCTCTTCAGAAACGTCCTTAGAAATGGTTATAAAAATATTTTTCTATTGAAACTTGTGCCCCATAAAATATTTTTCATCACGTTTATAGAAAATACCCTTAAGTTGGCATTCAACCCTTTCTTCCATAGTTAGTTTATGGACCTTAAGAGAATTGGAAGGAGGGGTGGGATTTGTGGGTCAAGAGTGAGGAATAAAGGATGATTTTGTTTTTTGGGAGGAGACTACCTATTGTGCTTCCTTGGTGCAGTTAATATCTTCAAGCCAAGTATGGGGGAAAGCCATTAGGAAATGGGCTCAACTGTCATCTGTTTTTCCACTAATAAATGATTCCTAAAAGAAGGTGTTGTACATGTCATTTGCTTGGAAAGATAATTTGTCAAAAGCGACGATATATTCATCCAATGTTCCTGAGTGCTTAATATTGGTTAAACGTCCCAAATGATGTGTTTCAGTTTCAAAGTGTTTATAAAGGTTAGAAACAAATAGGGTCTAAGCAATATACCCTCGGTGTGAATTTTTATGCCATTGCCACCATTTCTAATGTTCAAGATCCAAATAAAGGATATTGATACAAAGTTTGGTCAAATAATCAGCATTTCCATGCAAGGAGAAATAATGTTCCATTTGAGTGATCCAGCTTGTGGGATGAAAACCATGAAATTTGAATGAAAGGCCATGGTATGGGAAGAGTAAGCACCTTCTAGTTGTGAAGTTTGTTCAGAGGGGGTAGGGACCTAGAATTGACTCATATTGTGTTTTATCTCTTTAGAAAAGGATGTGAAGTTATTTTTCACCTCCTTAGAGTGGGAGTCAAATCAAGTAGTGAGGGTATCAAATTTGGAATTGAGGAAAGCAACATTGGAATTGATGTTCTTGATGTAAGTCTTGTTCTAGGTGTTGTCATTTTTCAAGGAAAGGATGTGGTTGTCAACTTCTTGGTTGTTGGAGTGGGAAATTTGGAAGGTAAGAAGGAAATAAGTGGGTTGGTGGGTCCACACAAAAGGGGTTATTGGTGATGGGTATCACTTCAATTAGTGCGAAGATAGGAATCCAATGGAATAGTCCCCAAATAAGGGTGTTGGGGGGGGTGGGTGGGTCCATGGAAAAAAATTATTATAAGTGACGGGTACCACTGCAATCAGTATGAAGAGAGGAATCTAGTGGTATAGGTCCCAAATAAGGGTATCAATGGGACGACTACATTATTTTTACTCCTACACATTTATACTCCAATCTGAATAATAATGCAATGACATAATGCATAGATTTTTAATAGCTTAAATTGTGTAGTAATTTTGCAACCTAGATGGAAAAGGAAGGGTTGCGCTAAAAAATTTCCCCTTTGTTTTTGTTTAGTTATGTTTCGGTAGGAAGGGTTTTTAGGGTTCCTACAGGAAATATTTTTCCCTGTGCTATAACTATCTAATATAACGATGAGATCCAATAGTAGTACTCGACCCAATATCTCAAGCATATATCTAAGGAGGCTCAACTATACCCTTAGTCATACTACACAATTACCTAGGTACGTGGGATTAGTCTTCCCAAGTGTTATTCTCAATTCCACTATAGCATTTAGGTGATCAATATGCTAATCATTAGTTGGTTTCAGGAGACCTATGGGACTCCAAATATACCCAAGGGTACATGAGAGTGAATGGCCACATGAAGGAGGTGTCTAATACACTACTACTGGAAGGGGTACCAATAAGGGTTATAGAGGTTTCCAACTAGGTGAAACAATGTGTTTTGAGTAACCGATGAAACAATCTATATTTCCTTTGTGTAGTCATCCCCAACCACAATTTTACCTGTCGAATGACATATCACTATCCTTTAAAGACGTTGACAATACATGTTTCTAGATTGAAAAAAATCATCCAAAAATTCTACATAGGAAAGTGCTCGTATACCACTTGTAAGGTACTAGATGGTATTATTGTATAGAAAAAACAAAATTGTTATAACAATTATTAGTGGAAAGAGAAAAATATAGAGAAGAATGAAAAAAATGATTCCATAAATGATACCTTTATTATATTGATAACTAAGTTCACTTTACTCTTCAAGGGGGAAACCTCCAGCATAGTAGAGCTCAAGTACAAAATGATTCTCAAGACAAAGCTTCTTCATGCTTTATACTCCTATTTATACTATTTGAATCTTCTAGAGAACATTCTAGAGGACAATATTTCTAGAAGAAGAACCTTCTATTAAGTCTTCGTACAAAAGACATGTTCACATTATTACATAAGGATTATTTACTGATGTCAGCCTTTATTATATAGAAAACATAGTATTCTATCTACTTGAGGGGTTAGGGAGGCTAGGACCATAACAAACTCTTGTCATTCCTACTATCTTATATGGTTGTTATGTTTAGGGCTACAATATCTCTATAGAATCATGGAGAAGGATAGAGAAAACAAAAAATGTTTAATAACTTGTAATCTTAAAATTAATGGAAATAGACCTTATCCTATCCTCCTCATAGAAGCGATTATTCCCCCCATTGAAAGAATGACTGTGACTAGGTACCTAATGTATAAGAACAAGGTAAACAACATGGAAGAAAGGAGGCTTCCTAAGATTGCTTCAAACTCTAGTCAAAATAACCTCTGACTCAAGTGAGGTTGTCCTAAAGATGCCAAGTCTTGGATAAATAATTGGGGAATAAAGGAAGAGGTCACTTTTCATAATAATGAAAATATTAAAAATATTATTACATCTAAATTTATGGAGATATTGTTGTGCAATAAAGAAGTAGAGGATAAAATAAAATCAAGATATTATAAGGAGGTTATCAACCCTAATCTATAAGATAAAAATTATCTCTCTGTTTTGATTACTGTAAATATGCAAATCAACATTGCTAAAATAAAAACAAACTCTCATGAGCTCCATAGTGAAACAAGGGAATTGGACAATTCCTAAAACATCATGGGTGGAAAATATTTGTCATGTTTTTCACACTAAGAAGGTTGAAGATAAAAATAAATTTCTTTTATAATGTCTTCTGTACACCTACATAAGAACAAAATTTCAAAATATTTGTTACAACAACGACCTTCCTAGCCTTTTTTTTAGCAAAAATATGGTGGTTTAGGAATGCTTCTCTTAAATATTTTTTAGCAGAGAAATAAAATTGTAAAGAAAATGAACTAATTCCTTACCTTTCTTAAGTTCCAATAGACCAAATTTGGTTTTAGCGGATGTTAACCATCATCATTGTCGTTGTCATCATCATCATAAAATAATATATTAATTGCATACATACAAGGGGACACCTAATATGTCATTAACCAAATAATATTCTTCATACACTAATATTACATCTAGAAAATAGTTTTTACTTGCAATAAAATATGTTTACTAGAAAATATTGAGGGTAGAAATTTTCTTAAGTCCATTTTATTTTATTTTCATGGATGAATGAATAGATAAAATAATGGATAAATAATTCATTGTATATATTACATATCTAATGGATAGAGGAAGAGGGACGCGTGCAACAAATTTTATTTGCCTTCTAAAAATCAAGGACAATACTACACAATCAATGTATGAATCCCTAGTAGGATTCTTATCTAAAATGGATTTATCAAAATATGAAATGGTGGGATTTGGGTCAAACAGAGCTTCATTTATGAGATCTGTTCATTAAAGGTTGATGACTAATTTTCTTCATGACGTGCCTTATTTGTTATGTATTCACTATGTAATGCATCATGAGGTACTAGCCATAACATATTCTTCAAATTATTTTCCCAAGTTTAATTATATTGATATCTTGGCCAATAAAGTATATTGTTGGTTGGAAAATATGTAAATATCCACAGATAATTGAAAATGTTGATGGACTTATTTCAAATTGATAAGTGGTAGGTACTTAAAGTTCATCAAATCCAATGGCTTTCTAGGGGACAAGTGATCGATAGGCTTATCATAATTATGCCAACATTATTTAGAAACATGATGATAGAAATATTTATGAAATGGAAACAATATTTCAAGTTCAATTTTGTATTCATGTTGTTGTGTATGTTCTAATTGAATTAAGTAAGTTAAGTCAATTATTTCAAGAAGAGCATAATGATATCACGCCTATTGGTATGCAATTAGATGTGTAGATTTAAATTTTTCATAGAAGATTCTTGCAAGATATGTTTGGAGCAAGTTCTCAATATGTTTTATATTTACCAAAGAAATGAGAACATGTAAAATTTGAGTCTATTGATAATATCGATGCTTTATGTGTGCATATGTTAAGATTTGAAACTATATGTAACTCACTTGGCTCAGGTACTATGGAAGATTGTATTCACTTGGGTAATGAATTTGTCCAAAAGTTGATTGATTGTCTCAACGATAGGTTTACAATTTTTCTTGTATTCAATGCGAAAAAATTATTCACTTCTCATTGTTACATAGAGGAAGGGGGTGAAGTATACTTTGGAATAAAATGATGGTTGGGATGCCTATGTGAAAAAATCAATATTGAATACTTACCAGTAATTGATACAAAAAAATGTGAAGGAAAAATGGAAAGTTTCACTATTAGTCTGCATTGAGCATATCTAATGAAAAGCATGGTTTGAGCATGAGAACAATGTGGAGGAGAACTTGAGGGGTGATTTTTATCCAAATTTAGTGAAATTGTGGGAAAATGTTCTTACTCTTCCAACTAGCATTTCTAGTTGTGAAAGACGATTCTCTAACTTGAATCATCTTAAAAATTATGATAGATCTAGACTTTTTCTAGAAATTTTAGGTACTTTGGTGTTTTTATCTCTATTATCACCTCAGGAATTACACAAGGTAGAATGGAACACAATTTCTAAAACCTGTATAGGAAGGACTTGACATAACGACCTCTTTCACTAGGTAGAGGAAGTTAACATGTTATAATATTTTATTCAATTTTGTAATGTGCAATATTTTCAGTAATGTATTGAAATGATTATTTTACAGAACTATGGACTAATGCTACCATTGTATGATTTTAGTTAACAAAAATCAAAGTTTTTCTCCAATAAGAAAAATCATAACTTGTTATTCATGAAATAGAAAAGAGGTTAGATTTTCTAGATGCTACAAAAGAATCCCAAGAGATAGGAAGATGTTCTTCATAGTTCAAATATACATGTGATAATATTGCAAATTAAAGAATATTTCTTGCTATCTAGATGAAAAATAGTCATAGATCCTGTAAAAACCCCATCGTTATGACTAAGCAAAGCAAAAGTGCAATTTTTTTTTTGTATTTAGGAAAGAAGGCGACGACAAAAGAAGTTTAACCACACCACTGATGATGAACGCAAGCACGCAGACCAGGCAACAGGAAACTATGACACCATGCACTGACACAAGGGAAACTGGGCAAAACATGCATAGAACAACCAGGAGGAACGACTACCCGCTCGATGCAAACAAGAAACGCCTACAAGCTAAGGGACGACATCCCCCTCCCGACACGATGACCTTGATGAACAAGACTAGAACCTCAAGGCACATGAACCAAATGCATGAAGGTGTTCCACTCATACACCAAAGCAACTTACATCGCTCGTCAACACTCACACAAGACGCACCGACTCCGGCTAAGTTCTCGTTTGACGCTCTCCAATAGGGCATGCCATGATCCCCTCCTCAGGAATCATTTCGTCCCCAGGTGACAGACGCTAGAATAACCTTGGCACCACACATCCTATATGGACCGAGGACTCTAGATAAATCCGACGTGCTAGGACAAAACGACTAATAAGGAGACCACACCCATACCCCACTCAACAGGGTGACAGAGGCAAGAAGACGTCCTTCTAAAAGAAAAAGTGCAGCTATTACGACTTCACCAATAACCCAACAACAAACTATTAAGCAAGAAGTCTAAGTGCAAAGAAGTGAATTGTTATCATGCTATTGGTCATAATAGTTTATCAAGGTGAACTAAATTAGGCACTTAACAAGGTCAAATACCCTGTTCAATGAATCGTACCCCGCCCATTAAATTAAGTGAACTATTGATCTATGCTGCTGATAAAATAATCGATTTTGTTGTCTAAAATAACAAGTCTAAAGTAAATCAGTATACACAATCTAAATTAACAATTTAACAAATATATATACAATGATACCAATTTCAATATAACGCTATTATTCAACACTATTAACAATATTAGTTTACAACGTGCTATCTAATAGTATTATCAACATTAATGTAAAACATGCTGAGTATTACACTTGTTGTCCAACAATAAGTCTAACAATAAAGATAGATAATAAAGAATTTAAGGCTAAGGGTGTAAAAGATGATATTGTTGTCTAAAAATAGATATCGTTGCCTTTGTTATGGAAATCCATAAAGAGATCTTTGTACCCTACATTAAATACATAAAAACTAGCGGTTCGAGCATATCCATTAAATACATACGGAATGGTTGGTCAACTAAATCGTTGTCATACACTATGTTAGGTTTACCATTCGAAGTTAGCTAAGTTTAACATAAAGTTCACTGTGATTCAACCATTAAAATTTCTGAGTTTACCATCCAAATTTTGCTGAGTTAAAATCTGAATTTCTGAGTTTATCCATCCGAATTTTTCTAAGTTAACACCCGAATTTCTGATTTTTTCCTGAGTTAACATCCAGTTCACTGCGGTTTATCAATTAAAAATTTTTGAGTGTTAAGAGGAGAATGGCTCTGGGTTATATCAAGAAAATCACAACAAACAAAGGAAAACCATAGTCAAGAAGTCATAAAATGCGGTCTGAGAGTGTAATAGCTAATGGTAACTCGCCAGGTAAATTCGCCAGTGAATTTCATCAAAGTTGCAGAGAGGAGTCGCTATCCCAAAGGGAATCAAATCGTAGTTTCCCCAACCAGAAAATCTAGGCGAGAATGAGGATTCAATCGCAGTAAAAACAAAGGTCAAATTTGTGGTCATTCAATGATTAAAATCGCTTCCATTTAACTGTAAAACTTCACCGTCAATCAGGGAATGAACTCATTGCCATTCAACTATAAAATATCACTGTCAGTCAGTGAATAAACACGCTTTCTATGGAAGGATTGAATCGTTGTCCATTCACGCCGAATATTGTTGTGTTTATAAAAAGAAGTGTAGGCATAAAAACGTGCATAGATTTATATCTACTCTGTGCCTTATCATGGAAGTCAATTGCAGACTATCACCCAAAATTGCAGGCATATAATTACCCACACTCTGATTAAATAATTCACTAGTAAATCACAATGTAATTCGTTGGTAAAAATGCAGGTATCACAATGAATATCGTTGTCATTATATATTGATTTAGCAGCCACACAATAAGTATAAAATCACTGTAAAAGAAATGAGATTCTTCATATATCGGCTGGAAACTATAAAAAACGTTGGGGAATTATCATAAAACATAGGGAATTAAGTAACAATGCAGACACATCATTAAAACATAGACCCTTTCTGAGTTTAATCAATCCAAAATGCAGAGCAGATCATCAAGTATATGCAAAGGTAAACATTCAAAGAATGTAGAGTTAAACTTTCAAGGAAATGCAGAGGTAATCAACTAAGCGTAGAGACTAAAGATCAGAAATGAATCAACCTAACGTAGAGATACGGGGTTTAAAGCAGAGAAATCAATCACAAGGAAGTGCAAGACCATCAACCAACCAAGATCAATCAGAAGAGGTAAACGGCTGACAGGAACATCCTTCACTTATCATCCACACACAGGAAAGTAGGGCGTTGAGATCCATAGGTATATTAACGCCGAAGCGAAAACCGTAGATTAGGCTCTTGGATGACTGCTTAGGCGTGGATTTTAAGCCCTAATATTGGCTCATTACCCCTTAATTGGGGCATACTACATTAGTAATGTTATTTTATTTATGTTGGCTTTATTCCATTAGTTGTAATTATACCTCCTAGTCTCCTATATATACCAAGGAGATATTTTCATTTGGAATCTGTTGTTGGGAAAAATACCCTACGGACTAGCAAACTAGGGTCAGACTTGCATGCAGATTTTGACCGTAAAGAAATTACTTTTTAACCTACCACCCAAAACTTAAACCCCTCTTTCACGACACATGCATGGAAAGGAACTACTAACCTTGTTACTGATGTTTGGTGTAGATCCTTCATTGCGCTTTGATCGCTTGCTTGCGCCGCTCCTTCCAAAGATAACCTGCAATCAAGACAAACAACTATGCATGCATGGTACTTTTCTACTTGAGGGTTAGAAATTAAGCATAAATTAAACAAACCATAGATAACTCATGCATTAGGACGGGAAAAGTATTCTTTTATTATTTGAAAAATGAATCAACTTACAATCAAAGTCGAGACCGGCCACTGCTCCTTGATCTTGATCTTGGGCTCCTCATCTTCTGTCCTCCAACTGCTTTGCGTTAATTCTCCTTTGGCTTGAGGAAAGGCTAAAGGGTTGGGACAATGGATTCGGCAAATGGGTAGAGTTTCTTCGCTATATTTTTTCCTCCTCCAAATGGTACCCCTACCCCTTCTTTTATAGGCTAGAAGAAGCTAGGGTTTTGAATGAACCCTCAGCCATGCATGGCCGGGAGTTTCAGTTAACTGACCCATAGCTTTTTGTCCCGTCGGAAACTTTCCTTTTTTTCATGATTCTGAAGGTACACATGGGTTATAGTGGGGCTGCTAGCCTGTACTTTGTAGATACATGCCGGCTGTAGTGGGCCAGCTAGCGTGTACTTTTAAAAATGGAGTTTTTAGAAGAGTTGTTCAGTATTTTTTGGCAAAGAAGGGATATGAGTTGGCCTGATGCCAGGTAAGCATGTGTGGTGCAATTTAGGGTTATAACAGATGCCCCCTAATTTGTGAGGATAGAAGAGCATCTTATGGCCAAAATACATTACCAATCTTTACTGATGTGCCGAATGATTGAGCCCAAGGATTAGGAACCAGGAGGTGCCATCTGCAAAATAACAAATGTCTCATCGAGGTGGGCATACCCATGCTCGGGATAAAATAGAACCATGGCTACCAATCAAATACATTGTAGATCCATGTCAAATAACTATAAAGAGTAGCCGAGAATAATACAGAGTAGAGCTACATCTCGAAATCAGAAAGATATACATATAGAGTATCCATCTTCCAGAAGTTGATTCGGCCTGATGGCTTTACTTCAGAGCTCGAGAAAAAACTTCAAAAATCTTCTAAAACTCAGGTAGGAGTGTAATATGAGTGTACGACTGCACTACCCAGAGGTCTTCGATGGCTTGTCGGTTATGGACTTGATAGTCTTGATGATCGGACTGAAGGCTTTAGTGATTTCGAACAAGGACTTGATTGGATGTTCAGGATGGCCGGGTATGTAGACAAGAGATGTATTGCAGAGGGGCTGACTCAGGCTTAGTGACAAACTTCCCTTGGATAATAGCACGACAAGTGATAAGACTCAGGCAACATATCTGTTAATCATAAGTCTACGAAGCAGGAGGTAACGCAAACTCTCCATATGTTTGGAAGACTAACCAAACGATGGAGGACATAACTCTATATAGCGAGAAAAAGCTTCCTAAGGTCATACTACATCCCATAGTCTAATGATCAAACGGATAGATGTGCTTTATCCAAGGGCAACTCATTATGCTGCCAATAAAGAAAATACTTTTCCCCTCCTCTTTTTGGGGTATATTTGATTTTTTTGTTCTTTTGGATAATTTTTGAAAAAGAATAAAGGAATTTTACGTTACAATGGAGGAACGAGTACTGCAAACATACAAGCTCAAGGCACAAGGACAAGAATAATGTTCTGGTAAAATGATACTCGGGAAAAATCCTCCGGCGGCCAAAGGTGTTAAGACGCGGAAGCAAACTGTCACAAGGCTGGTGGATAAGGTATGCAAATGCGGTTGATAGAACACACAATGGTAATGTCCTTCGATGTAAGTTTAACGAGCCCAGAGAAGGTAAGCTCGGTGGTTTTTCATATTTAGAGAGTCTGAAAAAGCACAAAAGGAGACTCCAATGGGGTATCTTTTTCGACAATAGTCTAGTTGGTTCGAAAAAGGGATAAACTAGCACCGATTAGAAGTCAATTCAAAACCATTTTAACGAGTGTGACAAGGACAAGATCACTCGGCCATTTTTTCATTTTTAAGGAGTCTGAAAAAAGCTTAACTATGGACTCCGTCAGGAATATTCTTCTGGACCAATTTAACGAGTGTGAAAGAATAAGGTCACTCGGCGATCTTTTCAATTTTAGGGAGTCTGAAAAGAGCTTAACTATGGACTCTGTGGGGGTTTCTTTTTCATAAATTTAGTCCCTCGGGTCCGAAAAAGGAATAAAATTATACCTGAGAATACTCTTCTAAAGAATGGGAATTCGATAGAGTATACCTTTATTCATACAGTTGACCATCCGGACCGAAAAAGGGGTAAACTACCACCGGACAGATGTGACTTCAAATTTCAGTTTAACAAGCGTAAAAGGCCACAAGATCGCTCGGCAATCTTTTCATGTTTAAAGGGTCTGAAAAAGGATTAAAAGAAGACCCATTTAAGGAACGTTCTTTTGGACCAATTTAACGAGTGTGAAGAAACAAGGTCACTCGGCAATCTTTTCATCTTAAGGATTCTGAAAAGGGCTTAAAGAAGACTCCATAATGGTTACTTTTCTCAGTTAATCCGAACGAGATCGAAAAGCATATATGCAGTCTCGCCGGATGTTGTTTTCGGATCTCAAAGAGACCTTGAAAAACAACAAAGATAGCTCATGATAGGCTCTTTGTGGGTCGATGCCTGGCATCTCCTCGGGGGAGCTGTATGCTCCGATGAAAACATTGTCTATGACGCCAGGGGTTCTGGAGATATTGATAGGTATCGTTTCAGAAATGGTGGCCATATTACCCTCAACATAGATCTTGTTTATAGCTAAGGGATTAGTATGACAAGACCTATCTCCAGTCATAGTCACGGTGAATTATCCTACTTTGATTCGGCTTAACTTTGGGAGGAAATATGATCTGTGATGAAGATCTTCCCAAGGTTTGTCCGAACTAGTCATTTCTTCGATTAGTGCTTCGTCAGAAGGCAAGACTAAGTCTAATGAATCGACATTAGCAAGAGAACCCTGAGCCCAAATAGGCTCTATAAGTGGATCTAACTCTTGTGCGGGAGTCAGATCAAGGTTAGTTGAAGCTTGCTGGACTAAAGAGTATGCTACTTCAGTGGCCGACAAGGGCATGGACATTCCTGAGTGCCCTGTCTCATCCATCGTGGCTGATGGGGAAGGAAGAATCTAAGGATCCTCAAAGTAAGTCATGCGGAACGATGAAACTTGAAAAATCTCAACCTTATGGTGATTAGATATATATTTTACGTCATCGTGAGGAAGTGGGTAATCGAAGGTACCCATCAAAGACGGGCATAAACCAACTCCTACGTTAACGACACCTGGTTGAGGATTATCAATCATGGGGATCGTGGATGCCCCCAAAGCTGGGTTAGGTCTAGAGAAGGACAATTGATCGATGGTCACTATCCGACCCTCGTGTGGAAACAACAAGACTCGGAAAACTGTAGCAACCACAACTTGCATAGCATAAGTCCAACTCCGTCCTAACAAGAGATTATAGTCGAGGAGAGCATCAACTACCTCTACTTTGACACACACGGTCTTCCCTCCTAACTGCACAAGGAAAGAAGGAATGATGCCATGTGGTCGGAAAGAAGGACCGTCGAAGGAAGTGAGGAGAGTAGGTGATGGAGACAAAGCGGGCTGGCCAATGGCCTTCCAACATGCTAACGACATAACGCATGTTGAGGTGCCCTCGTCGACCACTGTGTGGAAGATATTTTATGTAAAAAATTTCGTGGGATGAGCCACTACTATCTGAAACGCTACGTGGTAAGGCAGATGAGGTTTTAAGTCGGTTGTATCTAACATGATGGTACTCGGGTTACAAGTCTCAGTAGAGCCTAAAGAAGTTAACAAGGCTTTCCTCTAAGCAGGGCAGCTTTGAAGGACTTCCAAAGTAGACATCGCACAAGGGGTTTGTGATAAATCCTCCACCATAGAGTAATTCTGGGTGGCCCTTGCGTTTAGGTTGTGAGAATATTTCTTAAATGCACCCTTTGGAATGCGTGTCATTGTTTCTCCCAATGTATTCTCGATCTGTAGAGGAAGATATGGGAGTTCAGCTTCTTTATCCTTCTCAGAGGTGCTTGGTTTACTATAGTCATGTGCTCTAGTCGTTATGAAAGCATCACCCCTAACCATATATACGTTCGTGGATGAGGGATTGTTTGGAGGAGGGAAGGTTTCTTGGCTGCCCCCTTCGGCACTTGTAGAGGCTTGAGTTAAATTTTGCCCATGTTGAAAGGGATTAGTCAACACAGCTTGTTGTTGCTATGTGACAAACTTTTGGGCCCCTGCAAGTCGAGGACAAGATGGGTCGGGTGGTCTTCCACACACAAGTTGCATGGATACCTCACCTTCCGTTTTTCCGTGGTGCCCTCGCCAGCATTATCAGTGGGTTTTTTCTCCCCATTACCCTTCTTTCGTTGTTTCTTCTTCCCTTCAGGCTGTTGGGTGGCCTTTGGGTTAGTCGACTGCACGGAGTGTGCTTCCGACGTTTCGGTAGGAGGAGGAGCCAAAGCAGTATTCTGGCTGGTCGCTGAGTGTTGCATAGATAATTGTTGCAATTGCTTTGTCAATTGCTCAGTGGGCTTGGTTTGTGCTGAACCGATGATACCATCGGCATGTGGTCCAACTCTCTGTCTAGTTTTATCCAGTATCGATCGTGGTGCATCCGGCAGGATGTTGTATAATAAACCAGACTGAGAATAAATGAGCTCAAACTATTCAGCCCTCATGATGACATCTTCTTCGGAGAAAACTCTAGAAGTTGCGACGTCTTTGGATAATTGTGGGACCAGAGACTTAAGGAACCACTCAAGCAAGAATGTTGGTGGGAATGGTACTTTGATTAGACTCTTCCGGCATCTCCACTCTCGGATATGATCATAGATATGGTCCGCTGTTGTCTGTTCGAAATTGGTGAGAAACTCTGTGCCAATGTCGTATCTCACAGGTAACTGGAAATGGTTAAGGAAGGCCATCGCCAGTTCGCCAAAAGAAGAGTATCTTGAGTGGTTGAGCTCGATGTACCATTTTGTGGCACTCCCGATAAGAGTACGTTGAAACAATCGCAATTGTACGGAGTCATCTTTCAATGAGTTAGATGAACACCAAAGGTGGAAGGTAGTCACATGATCACCTGGATCTTCATTAGGCTTGGCCTCAAACTTTGGAATGTCTGAAGGAAACTTTGTTGGCATAGGAGGCCAATGTGGATCGTGACAAATAGGATCATTTAACAACCTTGTCAAATCTGGCAAGTGTAACGTCGCCGGGAATGGTAGTTTGGGTTACTGCTAATAACCTGGGAAAAAGGGTCCTGGAGTTTGACTGGCACCAGGTTGCCAAGAAAATTTTGGCTGCTGGCCCAGATTCTGGTAGAAACCATGGCCCTGACCAACATAAGGATTTTGCATCTGTGGAGACATCATCGGCTGATTTCCCATAAAGGACATAGGATGTTGGGCATTCATTGTGTTTGACGGACTTTGGGAAGGATTACCCCATGCCGGTCCTGATGGGAGAGGCATAGTAGTTTGTCCAGGGTTCCATTGACTATGGAAAGAATTACCCTAGAACGACATTCTAGAGGAAGGAATGGATCCTTGTCCTGAATTCCAAGGTCCTGCTATATGTGCCCCCGACGCAGGAATAGTACCCTGCGCCGGAGTAGACTGTCCAAAAATGGGAGTGCCCCTAGATGGGAAAGCGGTGTATGTGAAAGTGTTGTTACCAAACGTCTCGTTCCAAACAAACGATGACGAACCTACCGGCATAGTGTGTGCAAGTGTTCCTTGACTCTCGGCTCCAAATAAACTAGTGTGTGCAGGCTGCCCGACGAACTGCTGATGCAGACCACCAAGCAAAGGGGATGAAGGAGAGATATGACCTCCAGCGTAAGGAAAAACATTAAAAGGGATAGAAGTGCCCCCAAGTTGACCTTGCAGAGGAGCGTTAGAGCTCCCTGCCCCCAGACCCAAAGTCTGTAAAGTGGAGTGAGTGAGTGCAAGACTTGTGCCCGAACTAGGCATACCATATGATAACAGAGGGCCTATCGCACTAGGTGTGAAGGGAGTTGTGGCCGCCGCCATAGACGGAATCGGACCACTGTGCGACGTAGTTGTGGCCGAGACCATGGTGGCTCGGACCGACGATGGCAAGTTAGGAGATGCTTCTCCTACGATAGCAACTATGGTGGGAATGGAAAAATTCCTAGAGGAAGTAACAGTGTTTGTTTCCATAGTTGTGTGAGGCACTAACAGGATTTCGTAAAATCGGATTGGTACAATAACCGGTGGCCAAGTATCAGTGGTTGGGGTTTTAAATGAGCCAAGGTTGGTGGTTGATTCCTCTAGGAGTTGTTCGATCATAATGGTTTGTAACATGGTTGCTTCGAAAGACCCTTGTTGGTCTAGCTTCCGCCTCAATGGTGGCGGGGGTGGCTCCAGTATAACCGGCAGCAAGCCCAGAAGCCTTCGTGACCGGCGGAGCTCGGGATCCTCCACTGTGTGAGAAGATCCAAGACACGCTAAAGTATTCTACATGTTCAAATAGTAACACACACTAAAAAAGAAGCCCCTAAGAGATAAGACAAGAAAACTCTAAACTAGTTGGAAGAACAGTTACAACAACCAACACTAGAGCAACTTACCGGTGCAAGTGAAACTCGAACACGGAAGCACCCTCCGGGTATACTCTACAAAGCATGGCCCGATGTATGTCCTAGGTACTGTGGTATACCCCCACAGTCACTTGTGTATGTCCTTAAAAAGATTGGCAACTAGGTTGCCAGCATGCGAACAGTCACCAGGCGGGTACAGTCGAAAGTCGGGTAGACCACAATGAGCAGGGTATCAAGCCCAAAACTTGTCAAGGGTATCGAGAGAAAATGGTCAGGAAGACAACTGAGGACCTCGAATGGATTCGAGACCCACGAAGGCCTGTGGCAAATGCAAACGACGGAATCCCAAAACAAGTCCTCGATATGTGTTCTCCACTACGCTTGGTCCGGCTTTTGAGGGTTTATCTCCACTACCTTTCCGCACGCGACCTCGTGTTTATCCCCTGTGTTAGAGGGGGGTCCCAGATAACTTCCACAAAATTGGACTTCTACACTCCCTATCACAGACTCTAATGTTTGGTTTTGAATGGCCTTGGAGAGTTTCCTCTCCAACCTAATCCAAGGCCCTAGTCCTGAACTAGTTTGTGAACCCTACAAACAAAAAATCTAATAGTTTTTAAATTATCGTTGCTTTTAAGGTTGTTTCTTACGTCAAAGGGTATGGAGGTGCAACTAATGGTGTGAAAATACGAAAGCAAAAATGAATGAAAAAAATAAACTGGAAACAAAAGACTTTTACTAAATGCAAAATTTTCAGCAACTTTTCACAAAGAAAGATTTCTTTTTCTTGTCAATTTTCCTAAGATTTTATGCAGCAAAAATAAAGAAATTTCACTTGACTATGAACTACTTATGCTCTAAATGCACTGCAAAAACTTACAAAATAAAGACTTCTCCTTGGCTAATGATGCAGAATCACACTCTTTAAACAAAGAAGAAAATGAAAAGGGATTTTTTTATTTATTTCAGTGCTAAATAAAGAAGCCAAGGGAAAATACCGACAGGCACAAAACCAAGAAAGACAAATTCTGGCTTAAATCACAGATCACAAAGAATCAGAGCAAAGACACACAATGCAATAAAGAAAACAGAGACTCTTAAGCTTGCCTAAAAACCATAAAGAAAAGTATTTTTTTTTTTTTTTCTGTTCAACTATCAACTGAGAAAAAGCAGGCTAAGGGTAAGATGACCTAACCTACTGACTATTCAACCCTAGACTCAAACACCTGAGAGGAATACTTCTTATCAAAGGAGGGGATGACTGCCCCACCCTAAACAAAAAGTAACCTGTCAAGCACGCTACTGTCACTAAAACAGCACGTGTGCGAACGCGTACTGGGCTGAAACAGGATGCGTGTACATGCGATCTGGCCTTGTATAGGCCGCGTGTATGTATAACTCTTAAGAACAAAATAAAAATAGGCAGCCTAGACCCAGAAGAGGCCTCTAGTATTGACAACCAGGGTCCCTTGAAGGCTTGGATTCTTCTTCCAACAGAAAAGAAAAATAATGCAAGGAATAATAAGGTAAAAAAGACAATCTGATACAAGACTGTGAAACCAGCAAGACCCATCCAGGATTCCAGAAAACCCTCTGAGAATGTATAATTCTGATAGGGAAGAGGTGGACTGCCTCTAAACTTCTCTGGACTCCTACACGCTACTATTATCCCTACATCTAGCGTTCACACACGGGCTGTAAGAGGATAGGGCGTGGGCACATGTGTGCATGCCTTGTGCAGGCTGCGTGTACCTCTGTGTGTCCCGACAATTACCATCAAGCAACAGTCAGGGAAAACTGGTATAAAGAACCAGGCTCCCTACTAGCTCAAACCTAACAGAAAACAGACAGACAAAGAAACAGAAAAATCTAAAAATTTAAACTACCCAAAAAATCAACTAAATCCGAAAACCCTAAAGAGTATCTTCCCCAATATGGTCGTCAACTCTGTTGTTGGTAAAAATACCCTACGGACTAGAAAACTAGAGACAGACTTGCATGCAGATTTTGACTGTAAAGAAATTAATTTTTAACCTACCACCCAAAACTTAAACCCCTCTTTCACGACACATGCATATGCATGGAAAGGAACTACTAACCTTGTTACTGATGTTTGGTGTAGATCCTTTGTTGCGCTTTGACCGCTTTCTTGCACTGCTCCTTCCAAAGATAACCTGCAATCAAGACAAACAACTATGCATGCATGCTACTTTTCTACTTGAGGGTTAGAAATTAAGCATAAATTAAACAAACCATAGATAACTCATGCATTGGGACGGGAAACGTATTCTTTTATTATTTGAAAAATGAATCAACTTACAACCAAAGTCGAGATCGACCACCCCTCCTTGATCCTGATCCTGGGCTCCTCCTCTTCTATCCTCCAACTGCTTTGCGTTAATTCTCCTTTGGCTTGAGGAAAGGCTAAAGGGTTGGGACAATGGATTCGGAAAATGGGCAGAGTTTCTTTTCTATATTTTTTCCTCCTCCAAATGGTACCCCTACCCCTTCTTTTATAGGCTAGAAGAAGCTAGGGTTTTGGACGAACCCTCGGCCATGCATGGTAGGGAGTTTCAGTTAACTGACCCATAGCTTTTTGTCCCGTCGACAACTTTCCTTTTTTTCGTGATTCTGAAGGTACATGGGGGCTGTAGTGGGCCTGCTAGCATGTACTTTGTAGATACACGAGGGTTGTAGTGGGCCAGCTAGCGTGTACTTTTAAAAATAGAGTTTTTAGAAGAGTTGTTCAGTAGTTTTTGGCAAAGAAGGGATATGAGTTGGCCTGATGCCAGGTAAGCATGTGTGGTGCAATTTAGGGTTATAACAGAATCATCTTGTGCTTGAACATTTAAGTGGGGTAAAATGAGGTTGCCCCCTTGAAGAGGCTTATTATCTGAAATTATCTCTTTTTCAAGGAGTTGAGTACTTTTTCTGAGGTTTTTCTATGCTATATTGATATTTGGTTACTAACATCTGGTATCAGAGTTCAAGGTCTTGGGGTTTCGCTGCTACATCTGAGGTACCTTGGAATTTTCCCTATAACTTTTTTTCTACAACATTTCAAATAGAATGGCTTGGAGGATATTTAGTAGACGGATCAAGGTATGTTGGGTTAACATTTCATCTCCTGAGGCCTTATACTTTTGGAGATACAACCTGTACAAGATAGGGTTCTGGAATCATCCTGAACTGAGTCATTGCAGAATTTTCTCTATAAAGAATTTTCTGTAATGTTTCAGACCCTAAACTCTAGAGGATATTCACATAAATTAGCAGGGTATCTGTGGTAAAAATTTAAGCTTCTGGGTCATCTTAAATTTGTATATACACCCTATGGAAGATAGGATATCTGACTAGTCCTATTGAATAGTCTCAAGAAAGTGTTCCAGGTAAAAAAATAATAACTTATTCCAAGAGTATACAAATTGAGTGGGACTAGTTTCATTGGATCATGGACAAGTTGTAGTATTTCTGGTACGAGTTTCAGAATTTTATATCAATTATTTTGTGTGGGGCACGCTATACAAGTGAGATCTTATGGAAAGGCCAAAAATCAGCAAGTTGTGGGGAAGTTACCATAAATTCCACTCGGCACATCCAATTTTGATCAGACCTGTGGCATTGTAGAGAATAAATATTAGGGAACTACATAAAATAAAGTTTCATACCCAGAAGGGCTGAAACTTGGGAGATACAATAGAAGAAAGATTGTCTAGCAGAACCACCTCAAAATCAAGGTTCAAAAGTGATACTTGGCCAACATGCCCCCAAAAAGGGAGCTTCTACACCAAATAAGCCTCCAGAAAATCCTACTTGGACTCTTGATGAAGGTGAATAAATGCATAGGGACATAAATGATTTACAAAATAAGATAGTAACAAAAGATGAACTACAAGAGATGGAAGCTAAGTTGGAGGCAAATATGGATGGTTTAAAAGATGAGAACATGGAAGTATTGAAAAATTTTGTAACAGAGAAGACACCCGAAAGTGAAAATGCATCCCATTAAATTCATGATGAGGACACAAGGAAGGTGAATCAAGAATGGAGAAACTCCAACTTTGGGTTGAAGACCAACCGCGTTCCTAAGATCGATATGAGGAAGTTTGATGGCAAGGACCCAATCACATGGATGCTTCAGATGGAGCAATTCTTTGATCTACATAATGTGCCACATACACAAAAGGTACGAATTTCTTCTTTATATTTAGAACCTAATCAATTTGTATGGTATAGATGGATTTGTTCTCGCAAATCACTCATCACATGGACAATTTTCATGGAAGAAATGATAGCACACTATGAGGATACAAGGAGCAATACCTTCTTTAGCCAATTGATAAATCTCAAGCAAAAGGGTTTAGTTACCGAGCACATTGAGAACTTCCAAAGATTGAATATAAAGGTAACCGATATTCCAGATGCTCACTTGATTGATGTATTCATAGGAACTTTAAAGGCTACTTTCGTTGCTTTGTCTCTGATAAACAAACACAATGGTTCAAATGGTTACCCTTGGCAGAATGGTGGTATAACACTTCCTTTCATACTACAACAAAACTGACAACATTTATGGAACTTTATAGATACCACCCTCCTTCCATCACTTCTTATCTAAAAGAAAAATCTAAGGTTCAAGCAGTGGAAGATCACATCGAGAATCAACAACAAGTTCTCCAAATCTTAAAGGACAACCTGACCATGGCACAGAATCGCATGAAACAACAA
>ML777856.1:339558-357982 GCA_009831015.1 Picea engelmannii | reverse complement strand
CCCAGAGCTTGGTATGGCCGTATAGACAGTTTCTTGATGAGCTTAGGCTTTACCAAGAGTAAAGCAGATTCAAATCTCTACTTCAAGATCATGGATAATGAACCAGTAATATTACTACTGTACGTGGATGACTTATTCTTAACAGGAGAAGAAAAGCTCATCGTTGAATGTAAACAAAGACTTTCCGCAGAACTTGAAATGAAATACCTTGGCCTAATGCATTACTTCTTAGGTATTGAGGTATGGCAGAGTCCAGAAAGAATCTTCCTTAACCAAGGGAAGTACACGGTCGAAATCTTAAAGAGATTCGACATGCTAGAATGCAAGTCCATGAATACTCCCATGGAAGCAAAGCTGAAGCTTCTGGTCGATACTTCGTCAGAATTGATAGATGCCACTCTGTACAAACAGATTATTGGATCGCTGATGTACCTAATGAACACCAGACCAGACATCTGTTTTGCAGTGAACACCTTGAGTCAGTTTCTGGTAGAGCCCAGACGTGTTCATTTAGTGGCTGCAAAACATGTGATGAGGTACCTTAAAGGTACAATGGACTATGGTATCAGCTATGATGGAGATCATGACTTCACATTGAGTGGATATATTGATGTAGATTGGGCAAGAAGCGTTGCAGACAGAAAAAACACTTCCAGATGTTGTTTCAATTTGGGATCAGCTATGATCTCGTGGCAGAGTAGGAAGCAATCTAGTATTTCTCTCAGCACAGCAGAAGCAGAGTACATTGCCACATGTTCTGCTAGCTATGAAGCTATATGGCTTCGAAAGTTGCTGACAGGCCTATTTTATTTGGAGATGAGAGAAACCGCAATTCTATGTGACAATCAAAGCTGCATTAAAATGATAGAGAATCCTATGTTCCAGGACAGGTCGAAGCACATAGAGATCCGTTATCATTTTATCTGTGACACGGTACAGAGAGGAGCCCTGAAGCTCTAGTACATTAGCACAGATGAATAGGTTGCTGACGTGTTGACTAAGCCTCTATCTCATGTAAAGTTTGAACACTTTCGAGATAATCTTGGTATAGTCTGAAAGGACCCTCCCTGAAAGGGGGAGGAGATGTATTCCTTGCTTCTGACCTAGCTGTTAGACGTAAAGCAAGATGAGTCATGCTTCTGACCTCACTGTTAGATGTAAAGCATGACGCTGTGTGATCCTTGCTTCTGACCTCACTGTTAGACGTAAAGCAAGATGAGTCATGCTTCTGACCTCGTTGTTAGATGTAAAGCATGACGCTGTGTGATCCTTTCTTCTGACCTCACTATTAGACGTAAAGAAAGATGAGTCATGCTTCTGACCTAGTTGTTAGACATAAAGCATGACACCACAGATTCCTTGCTTCTGACCTAGTTGTTAGACGTAAAGCAAGATGAATCCCCGCTTCTGACCTCGTTGTTAGACGTAAAGTGAGATGTTGATGTGTTCCTTTCTTTTGACCTCATTGTTAGATGTAAAGAAAGATGAGTCATGCTTCTGACCTCGTTGTTAGACATAAAGCATGACGTTGTGATTCCTCGCTTCTGACCTAGTTGTTAGACGTAAAGTGAGATGATGATATTCCTTGCTTCTGACCTAGTTGTTAGACGTAAAACAAGATGTGACTGATACTGAGCTACCAGCTTAACCACTGTGACATTGATCTAGTGTAGTATTGTGATGTGCCAGCCTAGTGCTGTGATGAGGTATCATTTTTTACTGATACATATTTGATGCAGATGATGATAGCATTCTTTCGAGAATGATGATGCTGTCGATAAAGAAAACTTCTGATGACTCGTAAATGTGTTAGCCAATGTTTCAAGATGATATTGACGATACTATCCTCCTGATGCCATTGATGATGCAGACCTCTCTCGCCTGATGCTGATGAAGAATACCCTTCTTGTTAAGGGGGAGTTTTGAATTAATGTAACTACGAACAGCATTCTTATTATTATTGTTATTTTATTATTAGGATTAATCCCCGTTGTGGATTAATCATGTCGGTAATTGTATAAGGACCAAATCCCCTTTTGCAGATTGGTCATCGGACAATTATAAAGTGTAGAATAAGAAGTCAGCCCCAGCAGTTATTATTGAAGACCTAGAATTAAATAAAGGTGGGTTTACCCACCCAGAGTGAGAGGTCGGCCCTACCAGTGAAACCCTCTCACACGTGTCAGTCTTGTATAAATAAGAGGCTAGTGCCTCACTTCTAACACACAACTCACTTGCTCATTCTCTTATGAGGCAAGCTGCAATTACCAGTTGGAGAGAGGGAGAAGAGTGGCGCATCTCTTGGGGAGGAATATCTGTATTGGTTTGAGTTATCTATTAAACATTGTTTAAGCTATTTATGATAAGGAAGTTTTGCTGGGTTTTCTTCCCCTAGAAGGTTTCCTAGGATAAATGTTGTGTCTCTTGTGAATGTGTATTTCTTAGTGATCTTGTTCTTATGTTGCTACTATCTATTGAAATGCAAAGAACTATAATAATGGCATAAACATTAACAGTCCAAAATCATCCAATAAACATTGATCCTCGATCGGATATAATCCTCTTAGGCACGCCATGCAGCCTCACAATCTCACTGATGAAAACTCTAGCTATGTCAGGTGCCTGATAAGTCGTACACACCGAGATTGGATTTGCTATCTTCGAAAATCCCTCAACGAACCGTCGATAGTATCCTTCTAAACCCATGAATCTACGTACTTCTGGGACATTCATCGATGCAGGCCATTCTATAGTAGCCTTGACCTTCGCTAGATCCACAACGATACCTTCCTCGAAGATGACATGCCCTAAGTAGTGAATCCTCGATTGATAAAATGAGAATTTGGACAACTTCCCATACAATTTGTGCTCTCACAGACACTGTAATACCAAGTGCAAGTGCTCTTCATGCTCCTCCGTCATCCGAGAATAAATCAAAATATCGTCAATGAATACTTGGACGAACTTGTCCAAGTACTCGCAGAATACCCTGTTCATCAAACTCATAAATACCCTTGGGGCGTTTGTCAGTCCAAATGGTAAAACAGTAAACTCGTAATGTCCAAACCTCGTCTTAAAGTTGGTCTTATGGACATAATCCTCCTTGATCCCTAACTGGTGATACCTTGATTGCAAATCAATCTTTGAGAACATCGTCGCACCCTTCATCTGATCAAACAGATCATCCATCCTTGGCAAAGGATACTGATTCTTGATCGTTGTCTTGTTCAATTGACGGTAGTCAATGCACAGCCTCCATGACCCATCCTTCTTTTGTATGAAAATAACAGGTGCACCCCATGGTGACACACTTGGACGTATCAATCCCAGGTCCAACAACTCCTTAAGTTGCATTCTCAACTCCTGTAAATTTGGGGTCGACATCCGATAAGGTGTTCTAGCTATCGATTCAGTCCTCATATTTAGGTCTATAGTAATCTCCAATTCCCTCTCCAACAGCATCCCAGGTAACTCCTCTGGAAAGACGTCTGCAAACTCTCTCACCACCGGAAGGTGTTCTAGACCTTTCGCTACTCCCTTATTGTTTAACGCAAGGATCACATAAAGATTGAACTCCTTGTGCATGCTCTTTCGTAGATACAAGGAAGAGATGAACCTGAGGGAAACTCCCTGGTTTTGACCTACAATCACACATCTTTGTCCTTCATCATAGACCAAGCTCAACCATTTTGTCTTACAGTTGAGTATCGCCTCATGCAATTCCAACCAGTCCATATCGATCACAACATCATAAGATCTTAAGATCATGACGTACAGGTTGGCCCTGGTGAAAAACTCTCCCAGGTTAAGGGTACATCCTGTAACCTTCCCTCCAACCTTTTGTTTGTCTCTCGAAGCCATCTCTACAAAGATAAACTCATCCTATTCGACTTCCTTTACCTTAATTCTTTTTAGTGCCGCCCCAAAAAATGAAAATCTCAGTAGCACCATGATCTATCAAAATGATAAGGGTCTGGTCACTGACGGTACCTGACGTCTCGAGCACAATCGACTAGTTCTCTTCCTAGTGGTTATTCACCACTGCAAGAATCTAATGGGCCTTTCCCAAAAATCCCATGGTAGTGGGTCTGATTGATCCGGATGTGTCGTCCCCTTCCTCTGGGTAGGAATGCTAGTAATGTGGCTTCCCACAATCCAACACACTTTCTTCGATCCAGTAGTCCTGGTACCCGAAGTAGAAGCTGAATTCTAACAATAAGGCCAAACTTGAACTCCTTGACCATAAGTTTCTAGGAAATTTGATGCGGATCATACCGAAACAACTCAAAAATGGGCCTTGCACTCAGGCACCATGCGACTACCTTATTGTAAGGTGTCGAACTCATTGAGTTAATGCCCAACGAATTCCTCAGAAAGATACCTCTCCCGGAACCGTTACTCAAACAGTTCCCATGACACGTCGTCGACGACCATGTTCAAATGTGGCACGAGCGTCTTCTACCATAGAAGAGCGCTCCCCTTTAGTTAAAATAGAACCATGCGAAACTTCATGTTGGAGGTCATAATCGCGAAGAATGAATCACAACGCCTTTCTCTACAACCGTGCCTCGAAGGCATAGTCGTCAATGACACTCGTGGGCTCGAGAAATCAACTCTCTCGAGTTCTCGATGGATTCTAATGGTACTAGATAGGGTGCATTGAGGACCCTCAGGGGTACAAGTGCCCCGACCTCATCTCAAAACTGATGGTGAATCAAGGCCCTTGACATTACCTGGGAGGGCCTTGTTAGACCATCATCATCCCTTACTACAAGTGAATCCAACCCAAGGACTTGTTCTTCCCCTTGGGGGTTTGACTCTGAGGGTGAGAACTTCTAGAGGCGTCACACCTCCTTCCATGGCACCACGTTGTGAACCCCTGAGGCATCCTCTAAATGCGATCACCACATGGACACATTAAGGTTTTTTTTAATTAATGTAAGGGTTAATACTCATGGGTTTACCGCAGTGGAAATCTTGGCGATCCAAAGTTGTAGGGTTGAAACCTCTCTGATAACATATGTAACGACCCCATAGTTACAACTAAGCAAAGCAGAAGTGATTTTTTTTTCTTTTTTATTTCGGTAAGAATGCGACGATGACAACAGTTTAACCACACCACTGATGACAAACGCAAGCACGCAGACCAGGCAACAAGCAACTATGAAACCACGCACCGACACAAGGGAAACTGGGTGAAACATGTGTAGAACAATGAGGAGGAATGACTACCCACCCGACACAAACAAGACATGCCTACACACCAACTCTGGCCAAGTTCTCATTTTACGCTCTCCAATAGGGTGCACCATGATTCCCTCCTCAGGAATCATGTTGTCCCTAGGTGACAGAAGCGTCAATAACCTTGGCACCACACATCCTATATAGACCAAGGAATCTAGATACATCCAATGCGCTAGGACGAAACAACTAATAAGGACACCACACCCATACCCCACTCAACAGGGTGACAGAGGCAAGAAGACATCCTTGTAAAAGAAAAAGCGCAACTATTACGACTTCACCAATAACCCAACAACTAACTGTTAAAGAAGAAGTCTAAGTGTGAAGGAGTGAACTGTTATCATACTACTGGTCATAATAGTTTATCAAGGTGAACTAAGTTAGTCACTTAACAAGGTCAAATAACCCGATCAATGAATTGTACCCTACCCATTAAAGTAAGTGAACTACTGATCTGTGTTGCTGATAAAATACTCGATTTTGTTGTCTAAAATAAAAAGTCTAAAGTAAATCAGTATACACAATCTAAATTAAAAATTTAACAAATATATATACAATGATACCAATTTCAATATAACGTTATTATTCAACAGTACTAATAATATTAGTTTAGAACGCACTATCTAACAGTATTAGCAACATTAATGTAAAACATGCTGACTATTACACTTGTTGTCCAACAATAAGTCTAACAATAAAGATAGATAATAAATTATTTAAGGCTAAGGGTGTAAAAGATGATATTTCAATCTAAAAATAGATATCGTTGCCTGTGTTATTGCAATCCATAAAGAGATCTTTGTACTCTAAGTTAAATACATAAAAATTAGCGGTCAGAGCATATCCATTAAATACATACGGAATGGTTGGTCAACTAAATCATTGTCATACACTACGTTGGGTTTACCATTTGAAGTCATTTTAGTTTAACATCAAGTTCACTGTGATTCAACCATTAAAATTTATGAGTTTACCATCGGAATTTTGTTGAGTTAAAATCCAAATTTCTGAGTTTATCCATCCGAATTTTGCTGAGTTAACATCCGAATTTCTGAGTTTTTCCTGAGTTAACATCCAATTCGCTGCGGTTTATCAATTAAAAATTGTTGAGTGTTAAGAGGAGAATGGCTCTGGGTTATATCAAGAAAATCACAACAAACAAAGGAAAACCATAGTCAAGAAGTCATAAAACACAGTCAGAGAGTGTAATAGCTAATGATAACTCACCAGGTAAATTCGCTAGCAAATTTCATTAAAGTTGCAGAGAGGATTCGCTGTCCCAAAGGGAATCAAGTTGTAGTATCGCCAACTAGAAAATCTAGGCGTGAATGAGGATTCAATCGCAGTAAAAACAAAGGTCAAATTCGTGGTCATTCAACGATTAAACTCGCTACCATTTAATTATAAAACTTCACCGTCAATCAGGGAATGAACTCGTTGCCATTCAACTGTAAAATCTCACTGTCAATCAGTGAATAAACACGTTGTCTATGGAAGGATTGAATCATTGTCCATTCACACTGGATATTATTGTGTTTATAAAAAGAAATGCAGGCATAAAAGCATGCGAAGCTTTATATCTACTCTCTGCCTTATCATGGAAGAAAATCGCAAACTATCACCCAAAATCGCAGGCATATAATTACCCACACTCTGATTAAATAATTCGTCGGTAAATCACAATGTAATTCATGGGTAAAAATGTAGGTATCCAAATGAATATCGTTGTCATTAGATATTGATTTAGCAGCCACACAATAAGTATAAAATCACTGTAAAAGAAACAAGATTATTCATATCTCGGGTGGAAACTATAAAACACATTTGGGAATTATCATAAAACACAGAGAATTAAGTAACACCGTAGACACATCATTAAAACGTAGACCCTTTCGGAGTTTAATCAATCCAAAATGCAGAGCGGATCATCAAGTATATGCAAAGGTAAACATTCAAAGAATGTAGAGTTAAACTTTCAAGGAAATGCAGAGGTAATCAACTAAGCGCAGAGACTAAAGATCAGAAATGAATCAACCTAACGTAGAGATACGGGTTTTAAAGCAGAGAAATCCATCACAATGAATCACAAGACCATCAATCAACCAAGATCAATAAAAAGGGGTAGATGGCTAACAGGAACATCCTTCGCTCATCATCCATGCACAGGAAAGTAGGGCGTTGAGATCCATAGGTATATTAATGCTGAAGAACGACCATAGATCAGACTCCTGACCGACTACTCAGGCATGGACTGATGGGCTAGGGATGAAGGAAAAAATAAACTACAATCATCACAATCAATCAACCACTGAATGGTCAAGACATGTAGGGATCGAAGGCCATGGGAAAACAACCAACATAAAGCTAAAGGTTATGGGGGAAATTTCAGTCATCCACTAGAATGCTACTACAATCATTTTCTTTACCCAATTAAACATACAGAACTAAAAGCATAATTCATACTAACAATCTACCATGCAGAATTGAGGAAGTGTATCATTGCCCAATCGCCTGCTTTGAGTTGATGTCCCACACGCTCCGTGAAACTCTCGCTTGTCGATCGATGAGACTTCACCAGTACCTCCGAGCCAATGCTAGGGGTACTCTTCTTCCCCCTTAGCCCCCCGAGCCGCAGAGGGGCCACACACACTATCCAGAGAATTAGCTAGCTCCCAGCTCGCCTCACAAGGCCGAGCTACCACTCATAAATAATTTGGTTATTATCATAGTAGCATTTGGTTCGTGCACCTTGAGGTTCTACTCTTGTTCTTCAAGGTCATCGTGTCGAGAGGGGGATGTCTTCCCTTAGCTTGTAGGTGTGTCTTGTTTGCATCGGGCGGGTAGTCCTTCCTCCTGGTTGTTCTACGCATGTTTCGCCCAGTTTCCCTTGTGCTGGTGCATGGTTTCATAGTTGCATGTTTTTTGGTCTGCGTGCTTGCGTTCATCATCAGTGGTGTGGTTAAATTGTTGCCTTGGTTGCCTTGTTGCCTAAATACAAAAAAATTAGCGGTTCGAGGCTATCCATTAAATACATACGGAATGGATGGTCAACTAAATCATTGTCATACACTACACTGGGTTTACCATTCGAAGTCAGCTCAGTTTAACATCAAGTTCAATGTGATTCAACCATTAAAATTTCTAAGTTTACCATCCGAATTTTGTTGAGTTAAAATCCGAATTTCTGAGTTTATCCATTCGAATTTTGTTGAGTTAACATCCGAATTTTTTATTTTTTCCTGAGTTAACATCCATTTCACTGTGGTTTATCAATTAAAAATTGTTGAGTGTTAAGAGGAGAATGGATCTGGGTTATATCAAGAAAATCGCAACAAACAAAGGAAAACCACAATCAAGAAGTCATAAAACGTAGTTTGAGAGTGTAAGAGCTAACGATAACTCGCCAGGTAAATTCGCCAGCTAATTTCATTAAAGTTGCAGAGAGGAGTCGTTGTCCCAAAGGGAATCAAATCGTAGTTTCCCCAACCAGAAAATCTAGGCGTGAGTGAGGATTTAATTGCAGTAAAAACAAAGGTCAAATTTGTGGTCATTCAACGATTAAACTCCCTGCCATTTAACTGTAAAACTTCACCGTCAATCAGGGAATGAACTTGTTTCCATTCAGCTGTAAAATCTCACTATCAATTAGTGAATAAACATGCTTTCTATGGAAGGATTGAATCATTGTCCATTCACGCAAGATATTGTTGTATTTATAAAAATAAATGCAGGCATAAAAACGTGCATAGCTTTATATCTACTCTCTGCCTTATCATGGAAGAAAATCACAGACTATCACCCAAAATTGCAGGCATATAATTACCCACACTCTGAATAAATAATTCGTTGGGAAATCACAATGTAATTCGTTGGTAAAAATGCAGGTATCACAATGAATATCGATGTCATTAAATATTGATTTAGCAGTCACACAATAAGTATAAAATCACTGTAAAAGAAATGAGATTCTTCATATCTGGGCTGGCAACTATAAAAAAAATTGGGGAATTATAATAAAACACAAGGAATTAAATAACAACGTAGACACTTTCGGAGTTTAATCAATCCAAAACGTAGAGCGGATCATCAAGTATATGCAGAGGTAAACATTCAAAGAAAGTAGAGTTAAGCTTTCAAGGAAATGCAAAGGTAATCAACTAAGCGTAGAGACTAAAGATCAGAAATGAATCAACCTAACGAAGAGATATAGGTTTTAAAGTAGAGAAATCCATCACAAGGAAGCGCAAGACCATCAATCAACCAAGATCAATTAGAAGGGGTATATGGCTGACAGGAACATCCTTCGCTCATCATCCACACACAAGAAAGCAGGGCGTTGAGATCCATAGGTCTATTAACATCGAAGCGACGAATGTAGATCAGGCTCCTTGACAACTGCTTAGGCATGGACTGATGGGCTAGGGACAAAGGCAAAAATAAAATGCAATCATCACAATCAATCAACCATGAGACGGTTAAGACATGTAGGGATCGAAGGCCATGGGAAAATAATCAAAATCAAGCTAAAGGCTATGGGGGAAATTTTAGTCATCCACTAGAATGCTACTACAATCATTTTCTTTACCTAATTAAACATACAGAACTAAAATCATAATTCATACTAACAATATACCATGCAGAATTGAGGAAGCGTATCGTTGCCCAATCACCTGCTATGAGTTGATGTCTCGCATGCTCCATGCAACTCTCGCTTGCCGACCGATGAGACTTCACCGGTACCTCCGAGCCAATGCTAGGGGTACTCTTATTCCCCCTTATCCCCCCGAGCCGCAAAGGGGCCACACACACTATCCAGAGAATCAGCTACCTCCCAGCTCGCCTCTCAAGGCCGAGCTACCACTCATAAATAATTTGGTTACTATTATAGTAGCGTTTGGTTCGCATGCCTTGAGGTTCTAGTCTTGTTTGTCAAGGTCATCATTTCGGGAGGGGGATGTCGTCCCTTAGCTTGTAGGCGTGTTTTGTTTCCGTCGGATGGGTAGTCATTCCTCTTGGTTGTACTACGCATGTTTTGCCCAGTTTCCCTTGTGCCGATGTGTGGTGTCATAGTTGCATGTTGCCTGGTTAGCGTGCTTGCATTCATCGTCAATGGTGTGGTTAAACTGTTGCCTTTGTCGCCTTCTTTCCTAAATACAAAAAAATTAGTTGTCTGAGCATATCCATTAAATACATAAGGAATGGCTGGTCAACTAAATCGTTGTAATACACTACGTTGGGTTTACCATTTGAAGTCAATTGAGTTTAACATCAAGTTCATTGTGATTCAACCATTAAAATATATGAGTTTACCATCCAAATTTTGTTGAGTTAAAATCCGAATTTCTGAGTTTATCCATCCGAATTTTACTGAGTTAACATCCGAATTTCTGAGTTTTTCTTGAGTTAACATCCATTTCGCTGAGGTTTATCAATTAAAAATTTTTGAGTGTTAAGAGGAGAATGGATCTGGGTTATATCAAGAAAATCGCAACAAACAAAGGAAAACCATAGTCAAGAAGTCATAAAATGCAGTCTGAGAGTGTAATAGATAACAGTAACTCACCAGGTAAATTCGCCAGTGAATTTCATTAAAGTTGCAGAGAGGAGTTGCTTCCCAAAGGGAATCAAATCACAGTTTTCCCAACCAAAAAATCTAGGTGTGAATGAGGATTCAATCGAAGTAAAAACAAAGGTCAAATTCGTGGTCATTCAATGATTAAACTCACTTCCATTTAATTGTAAAACTTCACCGTCAATCAGGGAATGAAATTGTTTCCATTAAACTGTAAAATCTCATTGTCAATCAGTGAATAAACACGTTGTCTATGGAAGGATTGAATCATTGTCCATTCACGTCGGATATTGTTGTGTTTATAAAAATAAATGCAGGCATAAAACATGTAGAGCTTTATATCTACTCTCTTCCTTATCATGTAAGAAAATCACAGACTATCACCCAAAATCGCAGGCATATAAGTACCCACACTTTGATTAAATAATTCGTTGTTAAATCACAATGTAACTCATTGGTAAAAACGCGGGTATCACAATGAATATCATTGTCAATAAATATTGATCTAGCAACCACACAATAAGTATAAAATCACTGTAAAAGAAATGAGATTCTTCATATCTTGGCTGGAAACTATAAAAAATGTTGGGGAATTATCATAAAACACAGAGAATTAAGTAACAACGCAGACACATCATTAAAACGCAGACCCTTTCAGAGTTTAATCAATCCAAAACGTAGAGTGGATCATCAAGTATATGCAGAGGTAAACATTCAAAGAATGTAGAGTTAAACTTTCAAGGAAATGCAGAGGTAATCAACTAAGCACAGAGACTAAAGATCAGAAATGAATAAACCTAACGTAGAGATATGGGGTTTAAAGTAGATAAATCCATCACAAGGAAGCGCAAGACCATCAATAAACCAAGATCAATCAGAAGGGGTAGACGACTGACGGGAATATCCTTCGCTTATCATCGATGCACAGGAAAGCAAGGCATTGGGATCCATAGGTCTATTAACGCCGAAGCGACGACCATAGAATAGGCTCTTGGCCGACTGCTCAGGTGTGGACTGATGGGCTAGGGACGAAGGAAAAAATAAACTGCAATCATCACAATCAATCAACGATAGGATGATCAAGACATGCAGGGATCGAAGGCCATGGGAAAACAATCAACATCAAGCTAAAGGCTATGGGGAAAATTTTAGTCATCCACTAGAATGCTACTACAATCATTTTATTTACCCAATTAAACATACAGAACTAAAAGCATAATTCATACTAACAATCTACCATGCATAATTCAGGAAGCGTATTGTTGCCCAATCGCCCACTCTGAGTTGATGTCCCGCGCGCTCCATGCAACTCCCACTTGCCTACCGATGAGACTTCACCGGTACCACCTAGCCAACGCCAGGGGTACTCTTCTTCCCCCTTAGCCCCCCAAGCCGCAAAGGGGCCACACACACTATCCAAAGAATCAGCTAGCTCCCAGCTTGCCTCGCAAGGCCGAGCTACCACTCCTCACCGAGCTGGGTATCCCAACTCCTACAAGCTAAGTCAATCAAGTAGAGATTTATGTATCATAATGTTATGCAAACAGAAGAGATCCATCATCATTTTACTCCCTCCATTATATAGATTTTTGAAGTCAAAAACTTTCCCAAAGCCCCTTTTAATTTATAGTTCATTAATTTAATTCATAATAATCCCCCTCGTACATGTGTCACCCATCCCCTTCATTCCTCCAAAAAGTAAATTCTTTAATTAATTAATTACCCTTATTTCCTTCACCCAGCTAGAGTCACTCCTAGAATCGCTCATAGGTGTCCCCAAAATCCCTTACAGGTTTTAATGACTTTCCCCATTATTAATTTGCTAGTTCAGTTTCAATTAGAAAGTTCTTAAATGGTAGATACCTTACTAAGTTGGACTAACGGCTTTTTCCTAGTGTTTCCCCTTTCTTTTAAGGTTTTCATTTTTTCCTAGTTTCCTAATTATTTTAGATTTCCCCTTTTTCCCTTTTTAATTAAACTCAAAAAGGCATGTGCAAAAACTTGCCCTTTTTCCCCCTTTTCTTAATGAATTAAATTTTTAATTAGCATAATAAATGAAAACAATCATTCCCCTTTTTAAGTTTTATCCCAAAAGATTTTTATAAAACACTTTAATTGCTCACCCCCTTCTTGTGACAAGGTTAATGAAGATTATATTTATTATTTGTTTTATTTTTTATTTTATTTTTATATATGCTTATTTTTATTATTAATTTTTTTTTTATAAAAAGGTAAAATTTTACCACCAGCAAAAATTAGACCTAGACCTTATTTTCCTAGGCTAGGCAAAACATTTTTTTTTTAAGGGAAAGGCTTCAAATCCTCCTTAACACTTTATTGTCCTAAAGCCATCTAGGTTTATCCAATTATTAATTAACCACGCGTCGTGCCCTTCAGGATGCACTAGGTGCTCCAAGGGTGCCACTCACCTCTTTTTGTTTTTCTTGTGCGAGGTGCCCTTTAGGACACACCATGTGATCCAACGGTGCCACTCGCCTCTTTCCATTTTTCTTGCACGACGTGCCCTTCAGGATGCACCACGTGCTCCAAGGGTGCCACTCGCCTCTTTCCATTTTTCTTGTGCGACGTGCCCTTCAGGACGCACCACGTGCTCCAAGGGTGCCACTGGCCTCTTGATTGACTTGGTAAACATCAAAAACCCCTGGAGTCAATACTCTGCTAGGTGATATTGTGGGAGACTAAGGGCCTCTAAGGAATAAGTCCCCTTCCTTATTGCGCGCCCCTTAGAATCATCGTGAGAGACTATCGCAGTCTGCCCTCACGACATCGTGGGGCTTCTCAAACTAGGTAATCATTAACCTACAGTTCAAGCCAAGGTGGGAGTGCTAGTAGGTTGTGGCAGTGTTTTTGTCCACACCTATCCCTTAACATCTTTGGTAGTCCTGCGTGACCCCTCTACTCCACATGTGAGTTTGGTCGGCAAGCTATCATCATCCTGCATCATCAACGAATTGTGTCAGAAATATATCCATAATCATATCATCTAATCAGATGCACTAATATCACATATAAAACAATCAAACCCCAATAGTTCACTCCCCGACTCGATCCAGAGTCCAAGGGGTTCCATCGATGCCTTTGCATCCTCGAGGTCCAAAATCCTGCACACTCAGTAAAATCGAGTCAATAGCACCTGTCTATGTCAATGCAACCAAATAACATGTCATCAATTTATAACGCCTCATATTCATAAATCAAATAACCAAAAGTATATTAATCCGGATCACTTGCGAGCAAGTGTCCTCAAAGAGTAAGTTCACTCAGTGCACAAGAGCGGGATGTTACAGATCCTACCATTTTTACCTTTATTCTTTTTAACTTCTTTCCAGACCATTGAAGAAGGTTCCACATGAATAAAGGTAAACTAGAATTCAAAAGGTTTGGATTTGAAGGGGATATCAAATGTCCATTATTCAAAAATTGTTCCAAATCGTTATCAAAAAAAATAAAATCGATTCATATATTCTCTTCATCTCCCCTAATGGGTCATAGTTTGTAACTACAATTTACAAGGGATTCATGTTGTCTTTGTTTTCCTCATTCGTCACTTCCGGACCAATATTGGTCACTATCTTTGGAACTATAGAGTTCTGTGTTATATCATTCTGTAGACCCAATGGTTCACATTATTTCCCTCTTTTCGGTATAGGATTACGCTATCGTTTCCTCGTTGAAAAGGATTGGGCATGCAGACATGAAACTTGGAGATGTTCTGTTGTTGACAAAACTCACATTGAAAATCAACTTCCTATAATACCATATTATTTGGTTTTCCTTGACTAAAACAAATCTCAACACACATTCTAGCATATGTAAAGAGACCTAGTTGAATCGATCTAGATGTATTTTGATGTAATTGCCCAAATAATTTTCAATATTCTAAAAAAAAATTAAATACAAAAAATACAAAGATATATTTGAGTACTTATTTGAGTACTGAATCCACATTGACACATTTGTTATAGATATAATAGAAAGATCCAAACATCACCCTCCTCTAAACCACATGGATATCTAATTGAATCCAGATTATTGACACCTTTGTTATAGATATAATAGAAAGATCCAAACATCACCCTCCTCAAAAACTCATGGATAACTAATTGAATCTAGATTGGCACCTTTGTTATAGATATAATAGAAAGATCCAAACATCACCCTCCTCTAAAGCTCATGGATAAATAATTGTATTTTCAAACTTGAGAATAAAAACTCTTTTGAACAAAGATAAAACAAACAAAACACTTGGACCACTGATAATGAATTGTATTTTCAAACTTTCCAGTAAAGAATCTTTTGAACAAAGATAAAATAAAATACTTGAACGAGAAAATGAAATTCCTCTCGAATCATGCGTCTAACAGATTAAGGAAAGGATTGCCACATGAAGTTGTCTACCTATTCATTTACCCATATGGTGTTAGAATATAGAAGATTGTGCTCGTTTTACCATTGACGATACCCTCGTCACCCAACCATAGGCCGAAGCCACCCTCCGAGCACGTTAACCTTGACTGAGAATTACTCTAGAAGCAAACCCTAGGCTAGATATCCAAACAAGGTGTAGTGCATCTTCCTCCAAGGATAGTGCACCAACAATAGCTGATCAAATAGTCCAAACCCTAGCCAAGAGATATTCCAAGCCAACACTGAAAACTAGTTGCTGCAGCAGTTGCACCTGCAGCTCTCCTCCACACATGTGCACCAAACTTGGAACTGCAGTGCACACCAGTTGCTGCTCTGCAATTATGAGATGTGTCAAATTAGCATTGGTGCCCTATATTTATAGTGGTTTTGCCAGATTTGTTGGGGCCGACTTCTCCTTCTAGGTACATGTCTATTAAGTATATTATTATTATTTCTGGCCGACTTCTTCTCTTGGAGGCTAATAACCTAATATAAATTATCTTCTTGAGCTGACAAGACTTCTAGGGTTATTATCCAACTCATTAGGGTTTTCTCTTGCTTTCTGGAGTCTTCTATTCTCATCAGGTTTACACGTGGAGGTAAATACCTCCCGCAACTACCATAATATCAACACTCTCTCCTAGCTAGGGAGGTAATGCAGGTAATGGCCTTGAGCAAAAAAACATACCATTTACCCGGTAGCATCAACATAGTCATTTAGACTATCTCATAACTAGATCATGAGCATTACCATCACCATCAGCTGCGTCATCTCTCGAAGCCATACTTCATCTGAGTAATTATACATGATGTTTTATAAGTCACTCATACCATAGAGTGTCACAAGATTCATTCTTATAATCTAGAAGAGTAAATGCTCTTAATCATTTTCCGTCTGGAAAATCTCTGTTCATCATTTCTCTGGATGATAATTATCTCCAATAAACTATTGCTAGTCTTCAAGGCAATTAGAACAAAAATAGAACACAACTGTGTCTATCCATAGTAGTACATAACTACAATCTAGTGGTACACTACCACACCAAGTAACACACAAGTACTTGATTAGCAACGTATAGTCACGAACAATGGAACATATCCACCACAGTAGTCTTCATCTACTATCATACACTCTTCATAACAAACATCTGATAGCAACCTGCACAGAAACGATGTTATGATATAAATTCAATCATCTGGGCCAATCTTTCACTCACATCTGTGAGCTCTGAAAGAATATCTGCCCTCAGAGTAGAATAATGAGATATTTGGACTATTTTTCTCAAGCAAGGAAGAATAACTGTCCTGTCTTTTGAACCTGGACCATTCCCCACCCTGGGCCATTCTTCCTACACTAATCAAAGTGCGCCCCAGAGAGAATGTATAACCCTAAGGAATGTTGAGCCTGGACCATTTCCCACCCTGGGCCATTCCTCCTACACTAATCAATGTGCACCCTGGAGATAATGTATAAACCCTAAGGAATGACTGTCCGGACCATTTCCTCTGTTAACCACAAGAGGAAAAGACTGTCCTGCATCAACCTCCAAAACGGACCATTCCTCATGTTAACCACAATGAGAAATCGCTATCCGGCGAGGCGGGCTAGTCTTCTTGAGTAACCCTCAAGAAGAGAGACTGCCCTGGACCACTCCCCATGTTAACCACAATCGAAAGTCACTATCTATGATACATCAGCAATCAGACTACTTCCCATGTTAACCACAATGGGAAGTCATTGTCCGTCAGAAATCTCAATCCACTTTCCGAATAGGAAAACCTCTGTCCAAGATGGACTATTTTTCATTGAATGTCTTAAATGATATTTTCAGTGCTCCCTCCCAACCTGGGAGTCATTTCTTCCTTTTTCAATAAGGAAGTTGTTTCCACAAGCTCTATTTTGAGTACGCAAACTCTTTCATCCTCAATAGAAGCTTTACCAAAATGTTTGCTTATCTGCTCATCTGTGGAGTTATGTATTGGAGAACCATTTTCTCCTTTCTGGACTTCATCATGGATAATGTAATGCTTGATTTCGAATGTACTTTAGTCTGGAACACTGTGAAGGCTTCATGTAGATTTGAACAATAGAGTATATCATTGTTGGAAAACTAGAACATATCCATGTGGTACTTCTTCTGTCATCATGAGATCTGATCTATTGAGTAATCATCTTGATGTTATAGGGAATCTTCACCACGCTTCTGTTGTTCACTGGAGGTTCTTCCACCAAGTTATCTTCTTCTATCTGCATACAGGGGTCTCTTTCTGGTATGCCTCAAATTCTTGAGATTGCTCTTCATACACTCTTTATTCAATTTTCTCTGGAGAACATTCTTTGTATTCATCTGATGTAGAACTCCAACTCATGGATGTTGCAGATGATATAATGACTCATGTAGAGATAAGTCTGGTTTACTGGAACAAGTAATCATCATAGTCTTCTCCCTCCATTTGGGAGAACCTCTAGTTCTAGGTCTCGTAATGCTTTCATTCATAAGTCTTCCATACACTGTTCTTTATCATGACTTTCAGTTCTTCTGCTTGATTTCTTTTAGTGAGTTCATATCAGGCTGGTAATCTTGTGATTCTTGATACAATGACTGGTTGTTATGGTTTCTCTTTATTTCTTGGAACCCTCATGTTCTTCTTTCATGTTTTTCTTTAGCTCTTGGGTCCATGGTCTTGGGTCCATGGAGTTTCTTATAGATTCCATGCCCTAGAGATTCCACTTCTTCCTTTTATCATAGGATCACGGATCTAGATGGACAACCAGGAATACTTTAAGGTTTTTCTTCGAAGAAGTATTCTTTTGTGGTTGAACTAAACACGTATTGTCTTTTATGGTTGCTACCATGGATATATATATTTCATCATCTTCAATGGATCATAGGATTAGCTCCCTCCTAATCCTAGCTTCATGTATGAGTGCATATAATCAGCTCCCTCCATCTGACAAAGTCCATGCTTCCATCTGCATCCTTATTGTCTTCTGCAATATATAATTGGCTCTCTTGTCTAACAGAGTCCATGCTTTTGTCTTGTTGTTTTCTACAAAACGTCATAAGTCTTTTTCCAATTTCCTCTCGATTGCTGACTTCTTTCTGTCTTTGCTTCTTCTAAGTCTCTTCATGATTGATTCGGCTTATCTTGCAATAGCTTCCACATGATTTGTATTTC
>ML777856.1:292794-338393 GCA_009831015.1 Picea engelmannii | reverse complement strand
TTGACTGAGAAGAGATTTGTTAGGGCATCGTACATCTTCTTTGATGAGTCAAGATGGGAGATGTAGGGTATCAAGTGGTCTTTTATAGAATCCACTATGATACTCATGGCATTGATGTCAACATCTTTGAACTTCTCCATAGTCGCAACGTTCTGCAGTTCCTTCTCTTTTCCTTCTTCAAACTCTGGCTTCATGATCTAGCACTTTATTCTTGGTAAGGATGAGGTCAATCCTTGTCTTCCACACTCTGAAGTTAGAGGCTCCATCTAACTTGTTCTCAGACTTCGTAGAGTTAGTCATGGCTTGCTTGACTTGGTCAAACCCTAGATTTGACCAGAAATTCAAACTTCACATCTTGGATTGCTGAGAGTGTCAAGAGATGCGCTAGGCTAGAGCGCACTGATCTATCTGGAGATTAGGTCAATCCATTCACTTAAGGCGCCTCAATAAGAGAATTAGGTTTTCTGCAACTACTCTTGCTAGTAACCCTAACGACAGTGTCTTGGAAGTTGCTTCTGCTAGTAACCCTAGCGACAATTCCTCAGTGAGCTCAATATCCTAGCGGCTATGTTTCCTTCCAGCGTTTAGATTGAATGAAAGAGGTGTGGGCCCATAATGTGTTAGAATATAGAAGATTGTGCTCGTTTTACCATTGACGATACCCTCATCACCTAACCATAGGTCGAAGCCACCCTCCGAGCACCTTAACCTTGACTGAGAATTACTTCGGAAGCAAACCCTAGGCTAGATAGCCAAACAAGGTGTAGCGCATCTTCCTCCAAGGATAGCACACCAACAATAGTTGATCAGATAGTCCAAACCCTAACCAAGAGATAGTCCAAGACAACACTGAAAACTAGTTAATGCAGCAGTTGCACCTGCAGCTCTCCTCCACACGTGTGCACCAAACTGGGAACTGCAGTGCGCACCAGTTGCTGCTCTCTAATTCTGAGATGTGTCAAATGAGAACTGGTGCCCTGTATTTATAGTGGTTCTGCCATATTTGCTAGGGTCGACTTCTCCTTTTGGGTACATGTCTGTTCAGTATATTATTATTATTTCTGGCCGACTTCTTCTCTTGGAGACTAATAACCTAATATAAATTATCTTCTTGAGCCGACAAAACTTCTAGGGTTATTAGCCAACTCATTAGGGTTTTCTCTTTCTTTCCAGAATCTTCTATTCTTGTCAGGTTTACACGTGGAGGTAAATACCTCCCGCAACTACCATAATACTAACATATGGAAGGTTATGAGATGAGAGAGGATGAACACTCTCTAGGAAAGGATCTCATTGAGGTGAACCGCAATGGGAATACATACTAAGGTAAGATGCCAAAAGTGAGTGTTGTTGTATAGGGGTTTGCGAGGAAATTCCTTATGCATGTGTCGTATGCTAGTGGAGTGCCGGAGCGACTGTCTATGTTTGTCAATGTGTATGGCATTGAGAAGATCCATGACAAGAGATAATCAACATCATTAAACAGAGCTTCGACTTCAAGCCTTGTAGGGTTTAGGGTTTATAATATCAAGATGAAAGATGACGGATAACCCTGACTAATATTATCATTTCCGCTCATAATATCATCATTTCGGCTGGAACTTTGGTCAATAAATTGGTTGTATGCCAAGTGTTCGACAAAATGTATGTTCTCAAAGTGTTTCACAAAATCTTTGTTCATAATAAGATTGCATGACAAGTGTTTGCAGAAAGCTTTGTTCAATAATTTTGTGATGCAGATTTTGATACAATAGTTAAATTCCATATTATGATAAGTTCCTTTTAGGAAAACTTTATACACACGGATACATTTTACTAGTTATGTGGTGGAGTTAAAGAAGAGATTGGAACATTGTCAAGGTATTATTATATCCCTATCAATATCTTTCTTATAAAGGTAAACAAATAGAAGATATATCACAACCATTTTACTATTAAATATTAGTATGATTGAACTCTTATCTTCACATTATGTTTGTATGGATGAGTAGTGAGAAAAAGTCATCTAAATCATCTAATTCGGATGTTTGAACCCTCTTTTATTACTATGATATTGTGGAGCTGTCCAAGGGGATGCCTAAATTGAAGGTACCAGATAATCTTCAATGACAATGTGCAGACTCAATAGTTTATAAATAGTTTATAACAAAAGGGAAGTTTGGTAAATGATAATGTGCAGACTCAATAGTTTATAACAAAAGGTAAGTTATACCAAAAGTTTTGAATTTAATTCTATGTTAAGGGATTATGCTTTGAATATTTAAGAGTTAAATTTTTCAGTCAAATGATTATTTTATACATGAAATTTTGAAAACCGTTTTATACATGAAATTCTGATAACCATTTTTCATTTTAGTATAAATAAAAGTTTATTTTAACATGTGAACATAGAATTAAAATTCTTCAAATTGAAATATAGCAGTTCCCTTCAAATTTGATCTCGGTCTCAGACCTTCACATAGCACATATTATACAAAAACCTTCCATGCACGCAACTATAGCCTCTGTACACTTATTAAGTCCGAAAACCTGCTATCTTTCCTAGATCTTGTATAGTCTATCCTCGCAACTCTCTCTCTTATAAGGGACGAAAAAGTGGTCCAGAATACAACCCTCCCCAAGTCTTCACTGTCGTGAAAAATACTTCTGAGCTGACTTCGTGTTTATTTCATTAGAGATGTAGTTATGCTGAGTATCTTCGAACAGCTATATAGGTACTTCGTGTTTATTTCATTAGAGATGTAGTTATGCTGAGTATCTTCGAACAGCTATATAGGTGGATAAGCTTTACTTGCTTCGATTTGTGAGGATTTCAGAGTGGAATTTAGTGCACGAGATTTCATGCTACCAACAGTAACACAGGAGCTTGCTTAGCTACGGTAGCATGTAATTGTCTAGCTTTCTTGGTAGATGAACGTTAGCAACTATTAATATAGCATATGGTGCCTACAAGTGGGTGATATCAGTTACACCTTTTGTTAAGATAAACAAAATTTCTTCTGGAAAGCAAACTTGAATGGAAAAAAGAGTAATTACAATGAATAGCAAATTGAGTGAACTTATAAATATTCGCACATTACAATATTGTACAAATCGTTTCGCCGTATTGCTGAAAAATGAATCCCTCTGCACACAATCAATGGCCTTTTGAAGTATCTGATCTAGGCAGTACATGATAAACAACATTCGCTGATTTCATGGCACCATCTCAGAGTTTCCCACAACTATAAACTCTGTACAATCGCAATGATTAAAGGCTGCAAGCTTTCCGAGCTCGTGCACAGCTTCAATGACATGCTCTAGCCTTGCAACTATCTCTATTATAAGGGATGCAAAGGCAGCCAATGGAAGTGCCTCGACAAATTCTATAGTATATGTACCTTTCATGGAAAGACGACCGGTGACTGATGATGTATATTTCCTTTCACCGTTAATGTCCTCTCTTTTAGTATGGGAATCCAGTCCTTTTGAGGGCAGTTCAGAGCTGGATTTGTGTTCATCTTGATCAGACATGAGGTTTTGCTCGGCATCTTTGAATATCTGTATAGGTTTTTGATCTGGGTTTTCCTCAGTTGGAGTGGGATTTGCATTGAGGCTTATGGTTTCAGAAGTTGAATGATTTTGATCTGCACTGTAGAATGGCTGGACAAAGTGGAACAGATTGGACTGAAGGCGGAATGCCGTATTGAGTTCCTCTACTGCATCGTGCAGGCTCTCCATTAGGGTTTGCGAAGGAGGGCATTGCTTCATGCATCTTATGCTCTCTGCTAGTTGTCGCAGTACTTGCGCCACCTGGTAGCTCACTTTGGTGAATGGTTTCTCGAATGCCGCTATCTTAAAGTGAGGTGCCTGAGCCATAAACGGGGATGGGACATTAATTAAAGGCAGGACTCAACATTGATAATATTGATCGGAAAAACGATATTTGAGGCCTCACCTGAATCTCTGAGCAGAGACATCCATGCAGACCAACAACAGAGTATGCCAAGTGACGTAGAGTCCCTCCCACTTTGACATACTGTTTCCATGGATGATTGAATCTGAATTTACCATGTGTCGGTTCCCAGCTAGCAAAAGTTGCCTGAAAAATCAACAAATGAATACATTGATAGTTTTGGTTGAAAATAGGCACATTTCCTGTTAACAAGTGACCATACTGCTTGAATTCAACTTATAGCCGTTGGCAATAAGTTATGTTTATTGAAAGACCAAACAAAGCGAGATTATATATACCAGGGATTCTTCACTGGTTTTAGAATCTAACACATCTCTGTATCCCTGGCGGATTGCGCCTGGCTCTACGACGTCGGAGCCCTTAAAATACTCGAGCACGCATCCTGTATCCATGCATCATATGATGAAGTATTACACATACTATTATTGGCTTATGAATGGCTGCTAAGCTATACATATTGCATTAATTTGACCCCAAAATTGATGCACCTTCTATGGAATTTGATAAGCCTTCCATCTTATGAATAATGGACTTATGAAGATCCTCGCCTGCCCAAATTGGAGAAACGAATAAACTTATGACTAGGCAAATGGCGAATCCAATGGCTATCGTAGCAAGTCGTTGGTAAGAAATACGAAAACCATTGTCAAAGCGGAATCCTGAGACTGCTATCATATTGAAGGTGAGGAGGAAAATCAGGACGCCATAATCGTATTTGCGCTTTATGTTTGGTAAAAATCGAGAATATGTTGCAGCTGCGCCTGTATAATGCAAAACCAAATATAGTTAAATTTTCAGATACCGGTTTCAACTTTCCTTACACTGATCAGACTCAGTAAGGACACCAATCTTACACAGACAAAAAATAACAAATAAACATTGAAAGCAACCCGATCCCACAGAAAAATCGACCGAAATGCTTCAAAAAAGATATAAAATCCTACTGGAACATTTATACCCTGAACATTTTCATTTATCAATACCTGGAACATATGTCATATATCAAGAATCTATGTCTAGGAGTTTTTCTCATTTTAAAATGGTTTATAACTTTGAATTTTCGAAAAATAAAACACCCACAAACTTGAATTTAATAAAAAAAACGTGAAAGACTAAAATACTGCTAAAATAGAATGACAAGAAAAGTTGGAGTTGTGCATCCTATTTTCTCCTTATTTTAATGAAAATTATTCTATGCTTTTATCTATGAAAATTGCTTAAAAATATTGGCCTACCTAAAATAAAGCATGAAGCGCAGATGACGATGCCCTCTCCTAAATCCTCGAACGTCTCTGCTATGAACCCAACTAATACACCAAAAGAGCCTGCTAACAATGTGCCGATTCCTCTATTCAAACCCTTACTCAAAGTAGCACCTGCAATAAAATATTCCACACAAGATTCAAACAGACATGCAAAAGTTTTTCCTAAAAGTTCAAATGAAGCCATTTTAGGACATTTGCTTCTTGCTATAATGCAATATGGGCCAAGAAGACATATAACCTGGGACAAAACATTAAGCCCGACGTTAATGTAATCTGTACAGATTGAATCATTATCATCCTGAAACAAATCTAATAATCTGCACAAACCATGAAGATTAAGAAAGAATCCCAATTACCTGCGGTAAATTCAAAAACCACCACAACAGTCATGATAGCCCAGATGGCATTATCACCGACGCCATGAAATAACGGGTCTATTAGATAGAACAGAGATACTACAGACAATGCAAGCCCTACTTTGATTGCATGCATAATTCTCCGCGGATCATCTTTGCCCACCTGCCAAATATCCCTCGCAAATTTCCCTAAAATGGGCTTCACTGTCGAGATTTTGTTCAATATTCTGAACACATTCGATTTTTCAGAAGATTCATTTGCAGGATTTTCTGGTTTGTCCATTGCAATGTCGATGTTGCAGTTACCCGACCTTTGATCCGCCATCGACAAACCGGAAAAACAAACTTTCAGACAACAGTACTTGGTATCGTAACAATGTATACCTGGTTGGATGAAAGCTTGCGAGAAGAAGGCACTGAGAAGACTCGGAGAAGAAGGCACTGAGAATACTCCCAGGGTTTACTCTCAAGTATGTTAAATTTTTTTGAATATAGTGCAGATCTTCTTATATGCGATTATCGTGGCTTCCTAAAGTTGGCAGTCCACCAAGTAATAAAATAGTTTAGATTCGGTATGGTAGGTGAGTACGTGTTTGTATTAAAAATAGTTATTCATAAGTTACTTGAATAAAATAAAAGCCCCCAATGACGGAAAGATGGATTGACTCAAAGTCATTGTATCCAATCGTGCAAAAGGCACTTTTGCAGTCAAGGGCATGTGTGCAGCTTTATCACCGACAACGTAATTAGATTCTAGTGTTGACGTGTATCAGTGATTTTATGGACTGGAAGGTGGAGGATGTCGGCACTCTTATTAGAAAATATGAAAAAAACAACTCTATAAGTGACCTAACTTGGAGCAATCTTTTCTTCTTCTCAGTTATTTTTCAAGCAGTTTTTTAGGTTACTCGTTTTTAAATTAATTTTGATCTATTTTTTTGAGCATTTGGGTTAGTTTAAAATGGGGCAAAACCCTTTGGATAAGGTTTTGAAATGCATGATCCATGCGAAACTCATACTACTCCTGAAAATCTGGCCGGATTCAATTTGCCTGAAAAAGGGGTCTGTTTGATCCAAAGTTAGCCGTGTTTTTTATTTGGAGATCATTATGTATTGGTGTTTAACTTGATTATTATTCTAAAAATAGATTATTATTATTATTATTACTATTATTTGTCATCCAAAGATTGAGGGGGTCTCTTGTCCCACCAACAAAGGGTCTCATACACCAATTGATGTCTAAATTATTATTATTATTATTATTACTATTATTTGTTGTTGTTTTTACTCTTGCTTTTAAATATTTAAGTAACTCAAATTAAGAGGTAAAATTAAAGAAAATATAACATCCCTAGTTGAGGGGTCTCTTGTCCCACAAACCCACAAACAAAGGAGTCTATTGGTGTCTAGCTTGACAATGATCCTAAAAATATATTATTATTATTTGTTAACAAGCCCATAAATATGGAAAAAAATTTCATATAACAATCAACCATGTTAGTTAAATCAAGCAGAACTATCCATCCTAGTGTTAGGTCAAATTTAACAAGCTTTACAATTTTGAAATTCCAACCCTGAAGAACTCCTTACTCATTTTCATAATTTTAAAAAAATTGTGATGGTTGTTTTGAATTTTTAATGGTATTTGGTGAACAATTTGCTCATCCCATTACATCCCAAATCTGAAATCGTTTTTCCGAACAATATGGATTTTTTTACTAATACTTGGATTTTGAACTCGAAAGATCAGCGCGGTACTCACGATTTTGGCCCTGGCCTGCTTGATTGGTAAATGTTGTTTTACCAATTTCAATTTTTAAAAAACTTCTTACCATTTTGCTCAAACCTCTTACAGTGATCCTTGAATACAATTTTAATCCCATATTGATTGTAAGATTTTATTTTACAGACCCATTGGAGGAGCATTTATACAATGGCCTATTACTTCTTACCCATGTATTCAGAGTACACTTCGGTTGAGTGAGTGTGTTGCCCAAGAGTGTTTGTATATTGTTAATTTGAACAAATGCCAGTCATATACATTTTACAACAGTCAATTCCTTCTGGTTGTTTGAAATGTAATTTTATTATAAAAACCCATGTTTAATGGTTAAGAGCGAAACTTTGAGTTTACAAGAGCTATAAGCTGTAGTTTAAAGATTTTAAGGAATGAAAATGAGTTTTTCAACATACTGAACTCATTTCTGTATTCGGAAATGAATTTTGAACAACAACAAATAGTGATTAGTGTAAATTTATATTCTTCCCCAAAAAATCATTTCTTAAAACAATTAACCAACTCAAAAACTTAAGTTTACAATAGCTATTATTGTTAAAAAATATGACATTCATTTATTGAGCATAGGCTGTCTCTATATTGGATAGAAGAACGATGTACCTTACCTTTAAGGAGCATTCCTTTGCTCATTCTTTGGCTATTATTAAAAGGCAAATTCTGCCATTATTGACAGTAAGTCCAATGATGTTAGCAATTTTCGTGTTATTATAAGCTGAGAGTCCCAGGAGTATAGTGGTTGACGTCATGATTCAAGATTCACTAGATATCGTTGTCGATATTTTGTCTAAGACAACTGAAAAGCGCCAGCACAGTTATGCGAATAAATGTAGTCCACATTACGTAATTAAAAAATATTACAGAATGTTAGTGTAAGCGACATTATTCAGGTTGTTTGGTACCAGTAAAGTTGCTTTCTCTGTGTCTGTAAAGCTCCTGGGCCATCTTGTTTAATTATTTCCTTTGCTTTACCACGTTAATCGATGAACAAGATCGACCTGCCCGGCATCGACCTGCGGGGAGCAGTTACATGTAATTGAGACAGGTAAGTACCAAGGCAGGTACAAACTGAGTTTTATCTACCTAGGGCAGGTCCGGAGGGCACTCAGTGCAGGTCGGTGATCAGTCCTCAGTGTTGTTGAGTCGGCACCTAAGATGGAAAAGACTGAGTATCGACCTTCCCAAGTACTCACCTGGCGGGTATGGGCAAGCAATATCCAGCTCGCTGCAGAGTCTTAATGACTCTGACCGGATGGACATACATAATGTCCATATGGTTGATGCATCAATTTGACTGGCAAATTGCTTCTAACAGTCAATTTGTTTGTTAAATACAGTCAAAAGTTTTCTGCACTTGTTAATTATCTTGTTTAAAACAAGTAGAATGTACAGTATAGTATTCTAAACAGTCAAATTTGACGAGATTTTTCAGTTTGAAATTCCAACCATAACCATAGATGAATCTATGGAGCATCCCGCTGTCACCGAATGGCCATCAATGTTGGAGCATGTTTCGGCCACCGTCCTGCAGCCCAATCAAGAAACGAAAGACGAAGATCTTCAGAGTGGATCACTTTCCAAGACGCAGTCCTGTCATTTCGATTTTGAATTTTGAACGTCCCCAGCATAGTGCTATATGAATACCCCGAAGCTGCGGGTTGTTTCTTATTTTTGAGCTAACCTGTAACTATCGGCTCACAACAAGCTTGAAACAAATGGATGTCCTTCCCAGGCACAACACTTGATAGAAGATAGGCACTTGAACAAGGTCACCACTCCCCTTTCAGTGAATGCAACTATAAGGGGAATTCAAAGATAAGACGTTTCTAGTTGGAGTTCAGACTTTGCTTCTGCATAATTTTTTGGTGGTATTCCAGATAGTAAATAACTTATTTATGTTTTAGTTTTTTTGTTTTATGTAGCTATTGGTTACAGACACGATCTTGTTATTATAACTATAAACACGATATTGTGCTTGTCTTCACATTAAAGCTAAACCTTAGATATCAAGGGATCCAGGGCAATGTATTTCCATGGTGCGTAGCCAGTCCCATATACATACAGAGAATTTGGGTAAAATGGATTTAGGATTTCATGATTGGAACATACGATCCATCTATGTGAAACTCAACTCACATAACCCGAATGCATGAAAAAGGAAGTTAGGAATTTAGTTTTCAGAGTTTGAAGCCATGCATATTTAAGTGGATATGCTAATTTGGATAGCTAGTTGCCATTATCCTTTTGCTTTTCATTTCTTAGTTATTTGTGTTTTGAGACAAGGGATAACAGTTAGTTTTCAGAGTTTGAAGCCATGCATAATTTGGATAGCTAGTTGCCATTATCCTTTTGCTTTTCATTTCTTAGTTATTTGTGTTTTGAGACAAGGGATAACAGTTAGTTTTCAGAGTTTGAAGCCATGCATATTTAAGTGGATATGCTAATTTGGATAGCTAGTTGCCATTATCCTTTTGCTTTTCATTTCTTAGTTATTTGTGTTTTGAAACAAGGGATAACAGTGTATATCTATCTCCTTTTCATTATCCTTTTGCTTTTCATTTCTTAGTTATTTGTATTTTGAAACAAGGGATAACAGTGTATATCTATCTGCTTTTCATTTCTTAGTTATTTGTGTTTTGAAACAAGGGATAATCGTGTATATCTATCTGAATCACATTCTGATAAGTAGGAATTAAAAGAAATATGAACATTCATTTCTTAGTTATTTGTATTTTGAAACAAGGGATAAGAGTGTATATCTATCTCTTTTCATTTCTTAGTTATTTGTGTTTTGAAACAAGGGATAATTGTGTATATCTATCTGAATCACATTCTGATAAGTAGTTATAGGAATTAAAAGAAATATGAACATTTGGAGTTTGAAGCAATGCATATTTAAGTGCATATGCTAATTTGGATAGCTAGTTTCCATTATCCTTTTGTTTTTCATTTCTTAATTTTTTGTGTTTTGAAATATTATATATCTATCTGAATCACATTGATAAGTAGTTATAGGAATTGAATCACATTGATAACTAGTTATAGGAATTAAAAGAAATATTAACGCTTTAATTGGAATTATGCTATTTTATTTTATTATAAATTTTTATAATAATTATGATTTTTTATAAAAATATTATAATTATTATGTTTATAATTAAATTATTATTTTTATAACAGTTATTTTTAAGTTTTCATTTTTTTTTATCATGCTTTTTTATAAAAATACTATAATTATTATGTTTATTTTTAAATTATTATTGTTATAACAGTTATTTTTTGAGTTTTCATTTCTTATTATCAAAATTGTAAGTTAATACAGTGGTTGTTTCTTATCTTTCATGTTAATATAAGAATTTGTAATATACATATAAATTAGGTGATTTGTATTACTTCAGATCTTTATATATACAAGTTAAGATAATCTTGCTCTATGATATAATTTTTGTTTTCAATATGGATATTAGATAGAGCTTCAAGGGTCATCTTGATTGGTTTAACTATATTTGCTAAAGGTATAGTGGCAATGGAGGCTTGATGGCTTTTTTTCGGACTTAGGTGTCCAACAAATTACTCCAATGTAGTCTAATGAGTTGACATATTCAATCTCCAAAATGGAGAAGGTCTCACCCAAAGCATAGTCAAGATAATTCATGATGGAAAGGGAGATTGCACGATGAAAATTGATTCATTATTAAACTCACATACATTCTACATAAAACCGTAACTAGACATCTGCAAGTAAGAAGCATTCATAATAGAAACATAAACCATACATAAGGTTGAAAAGAAATAAGCATGATGCATCACATCATATGAACACTAGAACTAAAAATGAAAGGGGGGTATTCATCCATATTATTCAATATAGGCACTACAATCACGAAGTTGATGGACCAAAAAGTGGCAATGGGGTGCGAAGGAACCCGTGCACGTTCCTAGAAACTTGTACGCGATCTTAATCCTATAGCCTCGGTACTCACTGAACTGTCACACATACTTGCCAACTCAGATTATTTAGGATCGTGCATGTGTTCTTGAGAAACATGTGTTCAAGAACATGCACATGTTCCTAAAAAAATTGAAATTAAAATAAAGTGTGTGTTTTAGGAACATGCACATGTTCCTAAAGTGCACGCACATTATTTGGAATAGGAGCGTGCACTCGTTCCTATTAAAGAAAGGAAAGACGACATCACATCTCATGGTGGGTATCTTCATCTTTTTAAAAGACAATTGAATGTTATAGGCAGAGTTTTGAACGGATACATAAATATTTTTCTAAGTTTCTTGTGACAACAGTATAAGGAAAGCACATTAGTTATCCCACAACACATCACATAACCCTCGACAAGCATTATCCACCCGGTTGCAGAGTCTTAAAGAATTTGCAGACCATATGGCCATACATGCATATTGATATGGCCCATCCCTCCTGCATGTGCAAATTCTGATCACCTGTCTATGAACCTCCTATCAACCATCCCAATGTGCCCTATGATATACGATACTTATATACAATGGCATAGTCCCTCATTCTGACCATCCATTTTTCATCCATCCCGTCAAACTCACATCATATTTTTTAACACCATTTGCGGGATATGGATGGATCATTGTGTTGGAAACACACTTTAAATCCTTAAATGAGATGGAATGCTTGGTTTCAATTTTTAATTTTAAATTCAAAATTCAAATGGTTGTAACTAACCGCCTCACATTTTCTCCCAATATTATATAAAAAACATTGCTCAATTAATTCAAATGCAGGGTGATGGTAAAAGATAAAGTAAGAGCCTAGATAGCAGTGAGAGGATGTAAAAGGTGGGTCCTACGTGCAACAACTTTAGCGGACGAGGAGTAGCAGTTTGGGACGAATAAACAAGCACAATTTTGGTATATGGCGATGATTACCCAGGTCGGTGAAATGTTGGTTATGGCAAGGCAGGGAAGCCATGAGATCAATTTTGACTTGGGGGTTCGACAAGATGGGTATTATTAGGTCTAGGGTTTGTCTTTTTCTGAATTGAATCTTTGGGAGTCTATGGGCACCATAAACCCCAAAAAATCAGTAGAAGGCATATAATCCTGCAAGTTATCCAACCCTCTAGGCCATAGGCCATTGGAATTTATTTTGAGAATGGAAGTACTTTGCTCGACACTTGGTGGGATCAAAACCCTAGAGGCACATAATGATACTAGGACTAAGAGAAGACAAAATTGACTAGATTGGGCTCTAGAACTCTTATTGAGACTTGAAATTCTTTCATCTATGAGTTTGACCCAAAAAATGTTGTAACGTGAACTCAAAGGGCCCAAATAAATAGAGTGAAGAGATAAGACCAAGGAACAAGGGGGGATTCTTCCCTATCCCCAACCCTCAAACTTGAATAGAGAGTTTCAAAGACTGAAACTAAATCCAAGAAAATGGGGCCTAAAGAACCTAATAATTGCACCCCAAAAACCAAGCCACTTAAACAACAACCAAAACAAAGATGTAATTCTTACCATAATTTCTTGATAACCACATAAATTATAGAAAATCATGAAACAAGGGTGGATTGAACCAAAGAGATGGCTCCTATGGCAGCCACCAGAGAAATGAAACCAGGAAGGTAGCACAGAAACAAACTCATTCCTTGATCCCAAAAAATTAGACAAGAGTTGAAACACAAACTCAAATTGTTGAACTAGGCTGCATCTCCCATCATCCCATCTTGCATACAAGGATCCATAATGAAGGGAATGAAACCTAGACCGAAGATTAATTCGCACATGAAAAAAACCATAACTTGTGTCCCTTTGATTCATTTCCACGTGCCTAGAGATATCGTTAAGAAATGATCAACCGTAGGATTATTAATTGGAGTGCTACATGTCTTTGATTTCAAGTGGGTCATAAATATTAGGGGATAAAAAAAAACTAAGCCCCCATTTTTTTACCGAAACCCCTTGAACTATGGAGCATGCTTCATTTCCTAGGTGGTGAACATGATTATTAATTTCCCTTAGCAAATGATAGTATAGGACCCTAGCAATGATTTGGAATGCTTTGTTGATTCTAAAAAAGATAGAGGCAAGCCTACTATCTTTTGGAGTTGTCTGAAGAACCAGGGATTTGAAGAACCAGGGCTCTTTGGTGTATGAGTATTTACAGAAGCGCTTATGTATATGCACATTTACATAAACAATTATATGTATGAACATTTACAAAATCTCTTTTGTGTATGCACATATACATAAACACTTATGTATATGTGCATTTACGGAAGGGATTTCGTGTATGCTCACGCTTCTGTAAATTCACATACACATAAGCACTTCTGTAGATGTCCATACACAGAAGCATTTTCATAAATGCACATATATGGAAGAGCTTCCATAAATACACATACACATAAGAGCTTTCGTAAATGTGCATATAGGGAAAAACGCTTTCGTATATGAGAATTTATAGAAACATTTTCATGTATGCACTTGTATGTAAGCGATTATGTATATGTTATTTTACGGAAGTGCATATATGGAAGCTCTTCCGTAGATGCACATATATGTAAACACTTTCTGTAAATGTGCATATTATATGGAAGGTCTTCCATATATACACATTTATGGAAGCACTTCCATAAATGCACATATTATATGGAAGCACTTTTGTAAATGCGCATTTACAAAAGCACTTCTGTAAATATGCATATTATATGGAAGTTCTTCTGTAAATGCACATATAGAAAAGAAATTCACTATATGAAAATTTATATAAGTGATTCCATAAATGAAAATTTATGGAAGCGCTTTATGTATATGTGGATATACAAAAGTGCTTCCCTATATGTGAATTTATGGTTCAAGCACTTCTGTAAATGTGCATATATGGAAGCATTTCCATAAATGCGGATATATGTAAGCACCTATGTATATGCACATATACATAAAGAACTTCCATATTTTTTCATTTATGGAAGCGCTTCTATAAATTGGCATCTAGGGAAGCACTTATGTATATTCTCATATACATAAAGTGCTTCCATAAATGAGCATTTACATAAGTGCATCTGTACATGCACATTTACGAAAGAACTTCCTGTATATGTGCATATATGGAATCTCTTTCCATATATGCGCATTTACAAAAACAAATTCTATCCAAAATTTCTCTTTGCAAATAACCTATCAACATTAGACCAAATCATTAACCTTTTTCCCATATCCCCAAAGGGTGTACTTATAAAATTTACACCAATTAAGGTTTAGGGGGAGTGCACAAAGTTGATGGAAGAAAAATTTGAAATGGGGTGTGAAGGAACCCGTGCGTGTTCCTAGGAATGTGCATGTTTTCTTAATCCTATAGCCTGGGTACTCACCGAACCGTCACATAGACTTTCCAACTCAGATTATTTAGGAATGTGCACATGTTTCTGAGAAACATGTAATCAGGAACATGAACGTGCTTCTACAAAAAATGAAATTAAAAGAACATGTGCGCTTTAGGAATGCACACATGTTCCTAAAGTGCGCAAGCATTATTAGGAGCAAGAACACACGCATGTTTCTATGAAAGAAAGGAAAGATGACATCACATCACATGGTGGGTATCTTCATATTTAAAAAAAAAAACAATTGAATGTTATAGGTAGAGTTTGAATTGATACATAAATATTTTTCTAAGTTTCTTGTGAAAACAGTAAAAAGAAAGAACATATGTCCCATGACACATCACATGACCCTCATCGAGCACTATCCACCCAGTTCTAGAGTCTTAAAGACTTTGCAGAATAGATGGCCATGCATGGATATTGATATGCCCCATTTGTCTTGTACGTGCATATTCCGATCACCTGAATATGAACCTCCTATTAACCATCCCAGTGTTCCCTACGATATACGACACCCATATACGATGACGTGGTCCCTCATTTTGGCCATCCATTTTTCATCCATCTCGTCAACTTGAAGTTGTCTTTGTTAATACCATCTTTGTTGTTTACACACCATTTAAAGGATATGGACGGATTGTTGAGTTGGAAATGCACTTTAAATCCTTAAATGAGATGGAATACCTGGTTTCAATTTTAAATTTCAAATTCAAAATTCAAACAGTTGCAATCGAATCCCTCACATTTTCCCCCAATCTTATCTAAAACACACTCTGTGAGAGAGGGATATGGGGAGAGAGAGAGAGGGGGAGGGTGAAAATTCAATTTTGTGTATGCACGTATACAAAAACACTTTAGTATATGTGCATTTACATAAGGGATTTCCTGTATGCTCATGCTTCTGTAAATGTGCATACACAGAAGCACTTTTGTAAATGTGCATACACATGAGCATTTTCATAAATGTGCATATACAAAAGATCTTTCGTAAATACACATAAAAAAAAGATATTTTGTAAATGTGCATATAGGGAAACACTCTTATGTATATGCACATTTATAGAAACACTTTCATGTATGTGCTTGTATGTGAATTTATGTATAGAAAGACATTTATGTATATGTGAATTTACTGAAGCATGTATATGGAAGTTATTCCGTAGATGCAAATATACGGAAACACTTCCGTAAATGTGCATATTATATGGAATCACTTCCATATATGCACATTTACAAAAGTTCTTCCGTAAATGCGTATATACATAAGACCTTTTGTAAATGCACATATAAAAAAGTGTTTATGTATATCTGCATACATGAAAGAGCTTCTGTAAATTTGCATACACATAACTATTTCCATTCTTCAACTCCCTAGTTATTCAGACATCTCCAAATGATAGTAGACTTGCCTTTATCTTTTATAGAATCAACAAAGGAGTCCAACTCATTGCTAGGGTCGTATACTATCATGTGTTAAGGGAACTTAATAATCACGTTCACCACCTAGAAAATGAAGCATGATCCATAGTTCAAGGGGTTTCGGTAAATAATTTGGGGCTTAGTTTTTCTTTTATCCCCTAATATTTATGACCCACTTGAAATCGAAGACATGTAACACTCAAATTAATAATCCTATGGTTGAACATTTCTTAATGATATCTCCAAGCACGTGGAAATGAATCACAAGGACACAAGTTCTATTTTTTTTCATGCAAGAATTAATCTTCGTTCTAGGTTTCATTCCCTTCATTATGTATCCTTGTATGCGAGATGGGATAATGGGAGATGTGGCCTACTTCAACAATTTGAGTTTGTGTTTCAACTCTTGTGTAATTTTTTGGGCTCAAGGATTGAGTTTGTTTCTTTTCTACCTTCTTGGTTTCATTTCTTTGGTGGCTTCCATTGGAGCTCCCTCTTTGGTTCACTCCACCCTTGTTTCATGAATTTCTAGAAGTTATGTGGTTATCAAGAAATTATGGTAAGAATTACCTCTCTTTTTTGGTTATTTTTTAAGTGGCTTGGTTTTGGGGGTGCAATTATTAGGTTCTTCAGGCCCCATTTTCTTGGATTTAGTTTCATTCTTTGAATATATTTGGTTTAGTTTGAGGGTTGGGGATAGGGAAGACTCCGCCTTTGATCCTTGGTCTTATCTCTTTTCTCCATTTACTTGGGCCCTTTGAGTTCATGTTCCAACAACTTTTAGGTCAAACTCATTGATGAAAGAATTTCAAGTCTCATTAAGAGTTTTAGAGCCCACTCTAGTCAATTTTGTCTTCTCTGAACCCTAGTATCATTATGTTCCTTGAGGGTTTTGAGCCCACCAAGTGACAAGTGAAGGACTTCCATCCTCAAATCAATTTCGAATGGCCTATGGCCTAGAGGGTCGGATAACTTGTAGGATTACATGCCTTTTACTGCTTTTCTAGGGTTTATGGTGCCCATAGACTCCCCAAGATTCACTGTAGACAAAGAAAAACCCTTGACCTAATAATCCCCATCTGTTACAAAAATATTCCCCTGTGGACAGGTGAAATTTCCCTTGGATTATTGATGCCTATACCAAGACAGAAACAATCATTTGGACACTACCATTCCTATAAACTCCTTTTTCTTATAGAAAAAGAGAGGATAAGATAAAGTAGGATGTACTTAATTTACGACGTTTTTCCTAGTTGCTCCTATCCACAAGCTTGATCCAATTCTTGGCACAAATCAATACCTTCAATGAACAGAAAGAAACAAGGGACTTCCTTCTACTCTAATGGATTAGGGAAAGAAAATTTATCTATGAAAATCAAATTAAACATAAAAAAGCACATGGAACAACATACTTGAAGCAAATAGGCCAAGTATATTAAATGAGAACAAATAAAACTTACAGACCACGAATGATGTCATCTGCAACTCCTCTAAGCTCTCCTTGTAAAATCCTCGACCACCCATGGTCGGGCCATGCTATGCCAAAGAACACTTACGTTCTCTCTGCGGAACATACTGTAACATACCCAACTTCTATTTTGAGCTATGTCACATACAATTTTCTAATTGCATGCAATTAAAAATATATACACACAGAACTCTTGCGGAAGCCTTATATATAAAACGTAAACATACATATACATCTGTAAATGAATGAATCCACACTGAAATAACAGTAAATGCATACACGCAACATATACAGGAAATACCCATAAAAATAAACACGTAAATAACAATGCAACATGTAAATTTATCACAGAATTCACACTTATCTTGGTAATAATGTCACCAACTACATGAAGACCTTCCACGAACCTCCCAGCCTTAGACCACACTAGTCATCACTCTCAACAATGAGTCACCCCGAACCTAGGACTAAACTCTACCCAAGTAAGGGTTCCTAATCAGGCTAACGACTCATGGAAAACAGGAAAGACTCTATCACAGGTGCCCACTCAAACTAACAACCTACAGTCTCTCATTCCCCACATGCCTGTCCTCCCAAGGAAGTGTTCCCCTTATCTTCTGAACAATCCCTCGGCTGCCCCACTTCCATTCCAGGGCTTCAACAATAGGCTGGATAGGAAGTCTCAGAGCCCTGTAGCTACAGTTCATCACCTTCAGGAAGTCAATTCCTAGCAATTCTCCCACCTAGAGAATTTCTCACAGGCCTTACAACCTACCTCTTCAATATCCCACGTGCCTGACAACTCACTTATTCAGTCCCACTCCCCAACTAACCAGCTACAACAACAAAAAATGGCTATGGATACAGTTTTATATACAATGAAATGAATGTCTAAGGATAAATGATTGTGTGAGTGAAAATGGTCATGGAATCATGGTTGAATGATGGAAAAGATGATGATAAGAATGATGGGGGGGGAGGGGGGCGCATGAAAATGAAATAAGTCCCAACAATATGTATGCATGTCCCCAACTTGACACTTGTCATGTTTGGAGCTACTTTGGCCCACTTGTCCCCAACTTTAGAACTTAGGATAGAAAAATTATCCATACTTTATGATTTAAGAAATATTAATATAATATTCCTTTCTGGCTCAAGCTCCCTAGCTTAGCCCCTTTCCTTAACTTAGCCCCTCCCTTTCCCTAACTAGTGGATTTTAGTCCCCCGTCTCTTTTATTGTGGTCGGTCTACGCACAACAATGTATTTTATATTAAATATGAGACATGTACAAAAACATGCACATTGGCCTTTAACATCTAGGCTCTCTGGCCTAATCAAAACATAAGCATCCTAAATTATAATATCTGGCTCACCATCCTATAAAAAATATCATATACACAAAGGCTCCTTGGCCTCAACATCGCGTGCACTTAAGATGCTGCATGTGGTATCCTGAAATGTGCACACTTCCTCATTTTACTGCGCAGTACATGTGCACATTATGCCATGAAATGTGTATACAAAAATGATATCAAAACAACTCACCAGCTTAAGTACATTTGTATTTACATTTACAATTAGGTTCGGCCTTAGGGGTATTACAATATTCTCCCCTTATTTATGCATTGTCCTCGGTGCATCATGTACCCATGTACAACTAAATTTCAAAAATTTTCAAAAAGATGCGGGTATTTTGCCTGCATTGCATCCTCATGTTCCCAAGTAGCATCCTCAGGACCGTACCAAGTCCATTGGACCTTTACAATTTCTATGGCTCGATTCCGGAGTTGTTTGATTTTTCGGTCCAAAATGCGCATCGGATGCACTTGAAAAGCACCTTCTTGCTCCACTTGAATCACATTCCAATCAATAACATGATTAGTATCAGGTATACATTTCTTTAGAAATAATACATGGAATACATTATGAACAGACATAGATGCGAGCAATGCAATCATATAAGCTAGTGGACCAATCCTCTATAGGATTTCAAACAACCCACAATAGTGAGCTTCTAACTTTGAACAATTTCCCAACTTCAGGGAACTTTTGTTGGCTTTCACTTTCAAGAATACATGGTCACCCACTTTAAATTCCCTATGAGTTCTGCCCTTATCAGCATAGCTTTTCTGCCTGTCTTGGGCAACCTTTAAATTTTGTTTTATTTTCAACATTTTCTCTTCCATTTCCCTGAGAAAATCTAGCCCAACCACTGCTCTATCTGCTGGGTTATCCCAACTTACTGTTGTGTTGCACTTTCTACCTTAAAGTCCCTCAAATGGGCTCATCTTTAGAGATGATTGGTACCCATTGTTATAATAAAACTCTACCAAGTGTAGTTAGTCTTCCCATTTTGATGGTTTATCCATCACACACATCCTCAACATATCCTCAATCACCTGATTCACCTTCTCTGTTTGTCCATCTGTTTCTGGATGATAAGTTGTACTAAAATTCAAATTTGTTCCAAATCCATTAAATAATCCCTTCCAAAATTTTGAGGTAAATTTTGGATCTCTGTCAGACACAATTGTCTTGGGTATGCCATGTAATCTAGAAATTTCCCTCATATAAACATCAACAATGTTCACTACCTTGTGAATGAGCTTAACTGGAATAAAATGTCCAGCTTTAGTAAGATTATCCACTACTACCATGATAGAATCATGTTCCTTGTTTGTTCTGGGCAGTTTGGTAATGAAATCCATGGTTACAACTTCCCATTTCCACTTAGGAATGGGTAATGGTTGTAGCAAACCAGTTGGGTGTCTATGCTCAGCTTTTACTTTTTGACATTCTAAACATCTGGCAATAAAATCAACAACCTCTTTCTTCATGCCTGGACAATAATATTGGCTCTTGACATCTGCAATAGTTTTCTAATATCCTGGGTGCCCAACATAAGGCACATTATGCATTTCTCTCAATATCAGATTTTTCAACTCTTGGGAATTTGGTACATAAATTCTTCCTCTGTACATGAGAATTTCATCCTTATCTAGCTTGTATTCTCCAATTTTCTGCTGCAAATTACCTTGTTGTAGTTTTGCCACTAAATCCTTGTATTGTAAATCTGATTTGGCAGTCTCTATAATTCTGTGTTTCAAATCTGATTGATACATGCTAATGGTTGTAGCATGTATTTCATGCACTCTTTTTCTGAGTGAATCAACCACTTTGTTCTTTTTTCCCTTGATATGCTTTATGTCAAAGTCATATTCGCTTAGAAATTCTAACCATCTACTTTGCCTAGCATTTAGAGTTGGCTGATCAAACAAATATTTTAGACCATTGTGGTCTTTCCTCATCTCAAGCCTTTTCCCAATGAGGTAGTGTCTCCATTTCCTTAAGGCATGCACTATGACTGCCAACTCCAAATCATGAGTGGCATAGTTTTTTTCATGCTCTTTCAACTTCCTTGATTCATAACATATGACAAACCCATTTTGACTGAGGACTCCAACAATTCCTTCTTTACATGCATTCGTGCATACAATGAATTCTTCATTTGGGTTTTCAATCCTTAGTATTGGAGCACTTGTTAATAATTTTTTTAAGTGTTGGAAACTCTTCTCACAATCCAATGTCCACTAAAACTTCACACCTTTTCTTTGCAAGGAAGTGATTAGGTGTGCTATCTTTGAGAATCTTTCAATAAATCTTTTGTAGTAGCCTGCAAGATCCATGAATGATGTGACCTCTATCATATTATTTGGCACTACCCATTCTCTAATGGCTTCTATCTTCTTAGGATCCACTTCTATCCCATTCTTTGAAATGATATGTCCCAAATAGTGAATTTGATTCTAATAAAATGAGCACTTTCTCAATTTGGCATACAACTGATGCTCCCTTAATACTTGCAACACCATCCTCAAATGGTGCTCATGCTCTTCTTTTGACTTAGAATATACAAGAATGTCATCCAAAAAGACAATGACAAACTTGTGTAAATATTCTCGGAAAACACCATTCATTAAGCACATGAAGACAAATGGTGCATTTGACAATCCAAATGGCATCATTGTGAACTCATAATGACCATACCTTGTCTTGAAGGCGATATTGTTGATATCTTATTCTTTAATCCTTACCTGATGGTATCCTGGCCTGAGATCTATCTTTGAAAACATCTTTGCATCCTTCAATTGATCAAAGAGATAATCAATCCTTGGCAGAGGATACTTGTTCTTCATATTCACTTTATTCAACTTTCTGAAATCAATGCACAATCTTAATGTTTCATCTTTCTTCTTCACAAAAATGACTGGGGCACCCCAAGGTGACACACTTGGGCATATATACCCCTTCTTCAAAATCTCTTCAAGTTGCATTTGCAACTCCTTCATCTCTGGTGTAGTCATTCTGTAAGGAGTCTTTGACACTGGAGTTGTTCCAGACATTAGATTTATAGAGAAATCAATGTCCCTCCTTGGGGGTAGTCTTGGTACCTCCTTGAACACATCTTCAAAATCTTCTAGGACTGCATAATCTTCCAAATTTGGCACCGTATCTTTAGGTGTCTCCTCCATATGAGCTGCAAATATTTGACACCCTTTTCTGTAACATTTCTTCAGCTGCACTGCTGAAATATCTTTGATGGTTACTGCCCTAGGAATTCCCTACACTTTCCTTAGTTTCCCTTCCTCATCCAAGAAATTAAATGCTTTGTTACGACAGTCTAGGAGGGCATGATGTTGGCCCAACCAATCCATCCCAATTAGACAGTCATAGGAACCTAAAGGCAAGATGTTCAAATCTTCCTGGGTGTTCATTCCATTCATGTCCATAAGACATGACTTAACCATCTCATTAACTTTTCTTTTGGTTCCTGTAGCCAGCTGCACCAACCAATATTTCCCATGCTTGCTTCTTGGAAAATGCAAACTTTCCACCATCTTAGGATCTATATAACTATGACTAGCTCCCGAATCAATTAAAATAACAATGGTTTGGCTTTTGATCATACCTTCCACTTCAATCATATGTGATTGATACTCTACTTACTTGTTGTCCAAGGCTATATAGATCATGGGTATCTTTCTGCCCATGTCCTCCACTATTTCAACTTGCTGTACATTGTGAACAGTCCTCCTTTTTTCACCTCTGTGAGGGAAATCTCTGAACATGTGATCCCCTTTACAACCCCAACATTGAATAGATGGTTTCCTTGGCCTTTGACTCCCTATGTCAATCGTTATGGGTTCTTTAGGAGTTTGTTGTCCTTGAGGATTTTTTATGAAGAATGGTGGCTTATATCCCTTCTTTGTCTAATCCACCTTGAATTTTGTTTTGTTCTCCCAATCTTTTTGGAATGTTGGCCTTGATTTTTGTTGATCATATAGGCATTTATCTCACCTTATGGTATCCTCCAATGTCTTGGGATCATCATATTGTATTTTGTCACTGATAAATGATGGAAATCCATTCAAATACCTTTGAATCTTCACTATCTCATCCTTGATGAAAGAGACATAATTCAACAGTTCTGAAAACCTTCTCTCATATTCATCAATTTTCATACTCCCAAGCTTGAGTTCAAAGAGATCTTTCATTTTCTTGTCATAGTATCTCTTAGTCAAGTATTTCTTCTCAAAATACCTCTTGAATTCCCTCCAAGTAACACTTTTCTCTTTAATGTGTTGCACCTGCACAAGCTGATCCCACCACATGGATGCATTTCCCTTGAGTTGATAGATGGAAATTCTACCCTCTGCATGAGAAGAATAACTATGCAATTGAAAATAATTTATCATGCCCAACAACCATGTCTCTGCATCTTCATCCTTCTTGTGATCACCATCAAATGTAGGAGGTTTGATTTTGTTCATTTCTCCTTGTATTTCATCCACCCCATAACTCTTATGCTTCCTCATAGGGGATGGACTTGAGCTGTTGTGTTCCCTCTTATTGGAATGCCTTGGGGAGTGATGGTGATGTCTTCTAACACTTCTTGATTTTTTTTTCTCATCATGAGACTTGTGACTTCTCGATTTGCTCGAGCCACTCTCCTTATCCAATTTCTTTTCTATTATGTTCAAGCTCTGTAATAAATTCATGTTGAATTCATCCTGCTACTCCTTGGCTCTAATAATCCTTTTATTATCATCCTTATGGTTTTGGACATCCTTCTGCAAATTTTAATGGTCTCTTCCATATTCATGTTTTCATTCCTTTCTTCTCCATGTCCATTGGAGTTTGTTCTTTCAATGCTCAAATGGACATCCATCCCTCTGAATTCATCTTCCTAGATGTAATTCCATTGTTCCTCTTCCATTACTCTATACTCTAAGATTATCTTGATATACTTTTTGTTAACTATGAAAAATGTGCAGCCAACAAAACCTTGTCAGGCTAACTGTTTTAACAATTTCATGAAAATATGAACCATTCCGGTTCACTAATATATATATCAGAATTATTTCTTCTGATTTCCTAGAAATTTGAATGCCTTGATCAATTTTATGGGTACATAATTATATTCCACTGTCTTATACCTTTCCAATGCCTGATCACATGCTCAATTCCAAGTCTTGAGAAGAAAGTTATGGTCTTTTGAAATTTTCCCATTAATTTTTCTGTTCATTTTTCAACTTGGCGCAACTCTGCACTATAATTAAGCATTTTTACGCCTAATCCATTGGATTTTTTTTTTAATATATCCAATGGGTTTTTTCATATACATAACATGGACACTCTATCCAAGTTTCAACTCTTTTTGTGCTTTGAGCTACTAGTTACAACTAGCTGAAGTTCTAGGCCAATTTGTGTTTTTGGTCTGAAATGGTACAGGTACGTTATTTGCCATTTTAACCATATTTAACATGCCCATAAATTAAATTCAGCTCTGGGAATGTCTTCTATGGTTCAATATCTTTCTGTTGACTTCCCCTGCGCCTCAATCTGATTCTGGAGAAGAAAGTTATGGCTCCGTGAAGCTAGTTAGGTCTTATAATTTACCCTTCACTATTTCTGTTGTATCTTTCTCCTAAAATCTTTGTTTGAAGAATAGTTTACACCATTAGAAATATCTATCCAAGATATTTTATTCGAGATACAGAAACAGAGTGTGCTTTGGAACACTCTCTTCTTGTGGTTTTTGAGTTGCTAAAAATGCTCTTAAGGCCCTCAAAACGCGCTGCAAAAAGGTGACGTTCAAACGATATAAAATGTCGTGGAAATTCGTTGGTTTTTTGTTGTTCTTCACCCTTCAAACAACTTGGCGCGTACAAATTTCAATTTGTGCACCTGTATTTATCATGTGCTACAACATCATAAGGTAAATCGTGCTTCGCACACTTTAAAACTACTGTGTATCACTTCTTTGTCGCGCCAATAACTTGTGTGCACTTTTGTGTCGCGCACCAACTAAACTCCTCTCCGCTATGCCAATACTGCATACACCCTCCGCGCCATTATTATGTGTTTGTACACCATGCACACCTTCTTATGTGTGTGCACTCCATGTAATGCTAAATTTAGTGAGTGCACCCACACACCAATATTTTTTCGCGCGGTGTCAAACTTTTCCACGTGCACCCTTACACCATATTTTTCTGTGCGGTACTAAATTTTTATCACGCACACCGGCATGCTATCATTTTTTAGCACAACAACAAAATTTAACATGTGCATTAGTACGCCAATACCTTTCCGCGCAGTGCCAAATTTTGCCTATCCTGATCTTTTCACTATGCCACATAAATTTTTGGTGCACCCAACTGTGCACATTCACCTTTATGCGCATTGATTCCTCATGAATTCCACTATAGAAATTGGGGCTTTTCCCAATTCACCATAGACATTATGCAACTATAAAATTCATTCAATTTCACCCTGATAACACCAGCTCAACCTCTATAACAAAAAATTGTTGTGGTTGACATTTCTGGAATGAATTTTTCCCAAACTCAATTCATGAATTTGGAATTTTAATTATAAAACTCGCTCCAACTATCATGGATTCACTGTAACTTCAAATTCGACCAATTCCAGGTTTGAATTTGCTAGAACAGATATTAAATCAGTAATATCTCATTACTTGGTTGAATTTCTCCATTTTCTCATGAATTCAACCACAAAAATTGAGGCTTTTCCCCATTTCCACTCAGTTGTTGTTACTTTTTACCATGGACGCTCTACAAACTGAAATTTGGCCACTTCGAAATTAGTCTTCTGTGAATATTCACTTCAACTGAACCTTTCCAGCCCATCCAGACTTAGTGTTGGAACTGAAGCTCTGATACCATATTGTAACATCCCCGACCACCCATGGTCGGGACACGCTACGCCAGAGAACATTACATTCTCTTTGCAAAACATACTGTAACATACCCAACTTCTATTTTGAGCTATGTCACATAAAATTTTCTAACTACATGCAATTAAAAATATATACACACAGAACTCTTGCAGAAGCCTTATATATAAAACATAAACATACAAATACATCTGTAAACGAATGAATCCATACTGAAATAACAGTAAACACATACACACATCATATACAGGAAATACCCATAAAAATAAACACGTAAATAACAATGCAACATGTAAATTTATCACACAATTGTCACTTATCTTGGTAAGAATGTCACCAAATGTGTGCATACCTTCCACAAACCTCCCAGCCTTAGACCACACTGTTCATCACTATCAGTAGTGAGTCACCCTCGATCTGGGACTAAACTCCACCTGGGTAGGGGTTCCTAACCAGGCTAACGGCTCATGGAAGGAAAGACTCCATCACAGGTGCCTACTCAAACTAATAGCCTACAATCTCTCATTCCTCACATGCTTGTCCCACCCAAGGAAGTGTGCCCCTTCTCTGCTCAACATTCCCTTGGCTACCCCACTTCCCTTCCAGGGCTTCAACAACAGGTTGGACATGAAGTCTCAGAGCCCTGTAGTTGCAGTTCAACACCTTCAGGAAGACAATTCCCAACAATTCTCTCACCCAGAGAATTTCTCACGAGCCTGACAACCCGCTTATTCAATATCCCATGGGCCTAACAACACACTTCTTTAGTCCCGCTCCCTAGCCAACCAACTACACCAACACAAAATGGCTATGGATACATGTTCAAATACAGTGAAATGAATGTTTGAGGATAACTAACTGCATGAGTGAAATGGTCATGGAATCATGGCTAAATGATGGAAAAGATGATGGTAAGAATGATGGGGGGGGGCATGAAAATGAACTGAGTCCCAACAATATGTATGCATGTCCCCAACTTGACACTTTTCATGTTGGGAGCTACTATGGCCCACTTATCGCCAACTTTAGAACTTAAGATAAAATAATTATCCATACTTTATGATTTAAGAAATATTAATATAATATTCCTTTTTGGCTCAAGCTCCCTAGCTTAGCCCCTCATTTTCCCTAACTAGTGGATTTTAGTCCCCCATCTCTTTTATTGTGGTTGGTCTTCATGCAACGATGTATTTTATATTAAATATCAGACATATACAAAAACAACCGCACTGGCATTTAACATCTAGGCTCTCCGACCTAATCAAAACATAAGAATCCTAGATTATAATAATTGGCTCACTAGCCTATAAAACATATCATATACACAAAGGCTCCCTAGCCTCAACATCGCATGCACTTAAGATGTTGCGCGAGGTATCCTAAAATGTGCACACTTCCTCATTTTACTACGTAGTACATGCACACACTATGCCATGAAATGTGCATACAAAAATGATATCAAAACAACTCACCAACTTAAGTACATTTGTATTTACATTTACAATTGGGTTCAGCCTTAGGGGTATTACACTCCTTGTCCAACTCTTGCAAGAATCCCACACTCATAAGTCTGATATCTCCAAGCTACCTCCCTTCACCATGGAAAGTCCTCATTATATAGGATTTGGAGGCTTAACCACCATGGAGAAGATCACTCACTAGATCCACTAAAATGGGATCTCCAAGATTTTTAGAGAGAAAATATCTCTCGAATATTTTAGGGAGAAAATATCTCTCAAGGATTTTAAGGAGGAAATATCTCTCAAGATCCACCAAATTAGGATTTTGGTTTGAGAAAATCTCTCAACCATCCATGAGATTCTCAACCTCTACTTGAGATTAGGAAACTAAATGTGAGGTGAATTCTCCCACTAAATTAATTTCATTTTATGAATATTAATAGATAATTCATGTGCACATAGTATTTTGACCTTCATATGATATATGCTTCTTCCTCATTGACTAGGGATTGTGACACATGTTCTTTCCTGGTGTCAAGGTGTATGCAACACTTAGCAAGGTGCATATGAAACTTTTATGACACTTGCGACACTTAGGGTGAGGTACTTAAGTGTGGCATTTTGATGTGTAACAGATGCCCCCTAAATTGTGATGTCGGAAGAGAAAGTGATGGCCGAAACACTTTACAAATTCTTCAATGTAAGGGTGTGGAGTTGGAGAACATGGCAGAAGCTGCAAACAACCATCAAACATTATTATTATATGTTCCATTTCCGAGGAAGGAATACCTATGCTTGGAATATGATATGACTCAAATCACATCCACCAACCAATACACTGTGGATCCATGAAAAATGTTGACTAAGGATATGGCCACTAGAGATACAATGTGGATCCACACCTCCATGACATGAATTGATCATAGACACGAAAAATACATAGTGGATCTATGAGATGATAAAACATAGCCATAGACCAATACAGTGTGGCTATGTGACAATATATATATATCAATATGCTCAAATGATCTCCTTTTCATATTGGGAAAAGAAGATAATATAGTGAACTCTCAACCCAAGGTCTTCATCCCAATCCTGATTGTAAATGTGTTGAACCTGCATAGAATAGATCTAGATGGGAATTGACATACATAGTTGCAGAGAAAATAGAAGAAAAGAGAAGAAGGAGAGAAAGAATGGAAGAATACTCATTAAGAAAATGAATGAATGATAATTTACACATGATATAATTTGTATAACTCAACCAATGTGCAGTAGAGGAGAATCCAATGTGCCATAGTGATGGTATAGAGTGATCTGGACACACACCAACAATTAAAGGAGTAATATGCCACCTAGTATAGTCTCTCGGGTAGTTACGGGAGTGAACTGCCACCTAGATGAGTTAACTAGTCTGTTAGTCTTCGGTTAACTTCCTGAAACAGAGTGAAGTGAGGAGGCGATCAAGGAATCATGGGTAATGTGCTAGTCTGGTGATAATACCAAGGAAATTGAGCATTATCTGGTGATGATCCCAATGATGCATGGTGATAATCCCAATGTAGGATCTAAACTCCACTCAACTAATCAAATTGAAGTGAAAACTGAAGAGAATATTCTCTCTAAAGGAATATTCTTCCTAAAATATAGGGGACTGAATAATGACTATTAAACATAGGAAAAACCTTAGGAAAAATAAATCCTAGGTGTGTGAGAAGTAACTCCAACACCCCCTCTGAACATCACTATGGTGAAAATAAAGAATGGGTCTCGACAACGAGGCCATGTTAGGTACCCAAATACAAACGATACACTAAAATAAAGTGAGGAAAGAGGGAAAACATCATGGGAAAACCCCCCACTCAAGGTACAATGTATGTAAAAAGAATAACTGACAGTTGCTAGGAAACTATGTCCTTCACTCCAAGACGAATTCCCAAAGAATGGAAGTTCTACTCAGTGAAGGTCTTGGTGAAGATGTTTGCAGTTTTTTCTATTGAAGGATAGAACTACAGGTCGATGATCCCCTTGTATACTTAGTCTCAGATGTAGTGCATGTGGATCTCAATGTGCTTTGTCTGCTGCCTCTGAACTAGATCTCTACAAAACTTCAGAGTGCTCTGGTTTTCACATCAGATGACAATTGACCAATGAAACTGGATTCCCAACTCAGTGAGTAAATGTTATAGCCACATAGCCTAAATGGTTATGTTAACTACCCCCCTGTACTCCGCCTCAGCTAAAGATAGAGAAATAGCAACCTGCTTATTTCTTGACCAATAGATAGTCCTGAAAAGAATAGTGAGTGAGTAACCAGATGTGGACTTGCGATCAATGTTATCGCCAGCCCAGTCAGAATCAGTGAACCTGATGAGATCTCATGTAGAGTCTGTTGCATAATGAATCCCAAAGGTTATGGTACCTTGTATGTATTGAAGGATATGCTTTGCAACCTTCCAATGTATCTCTTGCGACTCCTTCATGAACCTGGAAACTACACCAACTGCATAGGAGAGGTCTAGTATAGAGTGTGTGAGATACAACAAGCTCCCCACTAGATGTTTGTACAGTGTGTTTTCAACCAATGGAGTGTCCCCACCATCCTCAAGTTTTATTCTTCATAGGAAAAGAGTCGAGGCAAACTTGCAGTTTGTCATGAGAAATATCTCAAGGAGATCTCGTGCATACTTGGCCTGGGACAGTTTAATGCCTTATGCATCCTAACTGATCTCGAGTCAAAGGAAGAAATGTAGTAGAACCATGTCCGTCATCAATAACCTGCCATGTATAATCCTCTTGACTGTAGAAATTGCTGAAGTCGAGCAATCAATGATCAACAAATAATCAACATACAAAACTAATAGTAGAAGTGAATCAACCGTACTGGTCATGTAGACATCTAGGTATGATTTACAATGTAAAAAGTTTCGTGACAATAGGTAGGATTCCATCTTTGCATACCATGCCCTTGAATCCTGCTTGAGGCCATAAAAAGACTTCTTCAACCGAATACCAAAGATGAATCCTACATAAATCCCTAGGGATTCTCCATATAGATCTCCTTAGAGAGATCATCGTGAAGAAATTCATTCTTCATGTTCATCTAATGGAATTCCCATCCTTTGGCTACCACAATGGAAAATGCATATCATATGGAATTCATCTTCGCTACTGGAGCGAAGTTATCATCATAGTCAATGCCATGCACCTACTGAAATCTTTTGGCATTAAGCATGTGTTTGTATCTTCTAATATATCCATCTGGTGTGCTCTTGGTCTTGTAGACCCATCTGCACCTGAAAATTTTCCTTCCAGAAAGAAGGGGAACCAGATCCCAAGTCTGGTTTTCAAGGAGGGAGTTGTACTCCTCCTGCATGGCGGATTCCCAAAAGGGATTTCTAGTAGCCTCGCCATAAGACTGTGGATATGAAGAATGAACCAAAAAAATATGCATGGGTGGAAATGTTTCAATGGAAGTGAGCGCAAGAGGAGGCTCCTTGAAATCAGATTGAGTCCTCCTAGTATCAGTTGGATCACCAACAAGATCCCATGCACTCCGAAGAGTAGTTTGAGCCCACTTAGGCCTTTGCTCTAGCTCTGCATCTGCATTTGGATGCACTAACTCTACATCTGACTGTACTGACTCTATATCTGGATCATTTGAATCCTTTGAATCAGAAATATCATCTAAATAAGAGTCATCATGTGCATGGTCATCATCTCTGACAGGTGGAAGAGAAAAGGTGTTTGCATGTGGTTGTTGAGGTACATGCGAGACACTTTCCTCAAATTGGACACTACACTCAATGATGAGTCGATCTGAGGAAATATCAATGAGTCTGTATCCCTTCACAATGTCAGGGTATTGAACAAAAATACACCCGATGCTCTATGGATCAAGTGCCTTCCTCTTTTTAGAGGGAATCTAGGCCCATGCATGTGAACTGAAAATACGAAAGTGGGTCACTTCAATTTTGAGGCTACTCCAAGCCTCGTAGGGGGTCTTATCCTTCATATATCTATGGGGAGATTTGTTTTGGATGTTGGTTGCACAATTAAGTGCTTTGGCCCATAATATCTATGGAGGTGACTTTGCATGTAGCATGCAAGATGCCATCTCTTTTAGAGATTTGTTTTTCCGCTAAGCAAATCCATTTTGCTGTGGAATATAGGGAACTGTCTGCTATAGATGAATCCCTACCTCATGACAAAGATTCTAGATCTCATGGTTGACTACTCTCCCCTGTTATCATTTTGGAGGATTTTGATTTTCTTTACAGACTGTGTCTCAATAAGGGCTTTGAAATATTTGAGGTTTTGAGTGACCTCTGATTTTTTCTTGAGAAAGAAAATCCATGTGAAGCATGAGAAATTATCAACAAAAATGAGCACATACATTTCTTTGTTGATTTATGGATGTGGAAAAGGGCCCATAAGGTCACTGTGGATCAAATCTAAAGGAGGGGAAGCTCTTTGAGTCTTTCCTTTGTCAAATTTCTCTTGAGGGTTTTTTTCAAGACCACATCCCTCACAAATTCCTTTGGAGAAATGGATGTTTGGTAGACCATCAACAAATATCTACTTGCTAAGTTGTTGCATATATCTGAAATTTAAATGCTCGAACCTTTCCTACCATATCACGTTTATGATTACATTTGTGTGAGACATTCTCCAAGATACGAACCGATTGAGTCAATGATCCAGATTTAGGAGCAAAAAAAACTAATTAACAGGCCGAGTACAATAAACAAAGAGATATGGAGAATAACACAAATATCCAGTAAACAATATATTCTATTAAATAATGAAATAGGATGAAGCTGTAAAACTGTAGAACTGAAACTTGCTCTAATGGTGGTAGCTATCTCTGAGAAGAGATGTGGTTGCTACGTGCATTTTTCTAAGCAGAATGGATTACAATGAGGCTCCATAGGCATTTTTGATATTACTCATGAATTCCAAAACCATAGACATCCAAAAACCTAACCCTAGAAGGTGAAACGCCAAAAGTCATGTGGGCCCTATAGGTAAGTTGGTGTAATTTGGTACCTCAACTTCCCAAGGCCATAAATTTTGCATATGAACTCCATTTTTGGCATGTAATATCCCGTTGGAAAGGTCTTTTAGAGAAATACACATTCTATCATCAAACTCTAACTCCATCTACATTTTGAATGTGGAGAGACAAAAAAAAAACATTTAGGGCCCCAAAACGGCCCCAAAAGTACAACAAGATGTGTTGACATGAAAACATACAAAAAAATCTAGTTGGATTAGGCGAGGGCCACCTGTATCCACTTGGAGGATGTGTGGGGCTTCTAAAAGCCCCAAAAGTGTAGAACGCACAATTACAAAGTAGTACAAAAGAACGTGCTGAGAAAAAATGGACAGAAGGGGCCAGTTGGAATAGGTGGGTGGCCACCAATATCCACCTGGATCAATCCTCCTCCCTTAGGAAGAAATGGTCTCCATTGCATTGAGTTCCCCCATCAGGTGAGGAAAATTCTACTAGATTTGGTCTCAATTGAGCCACTTGCCTTGGTGTAGGAGTTTCCCTTCCTTGCCAACTTGATAAATATGGATCCGCTGTTGGCGAGTGCCCTTGACCTGTGTGTCCATGATATGATCAGTGGATGCTTGTTCCATGCAATTAGGGTTGAGATTTGTTGGTGTCAACTATTTTTTGATCTCATAAGTGTTGAATAATGGTGGAAAATATGGTCAAAGGAGGTCCACATTGAATACTGGATGCATAACAAGAAAGGGTGGAGTGTTGAGATCAAAAGCATTGCTACCCATAGCCTTGGTGATAGTGTAAGGCCCATGGAAAAGTGAGAGAAGCTTCTGATGGGGATCAATGAGACACTCCTTCTGCATATGTAACCAAAATTTTTTTCCAACCTGAAACTGGTGTGGTACCCTATGTTGATCATGGTGCTGCTTGTACTTAGCATTGGATTTCTGCAAAATCCCCTCGACTTGTTGGCAGATGTGTTGAATTCACTCAATGAATCTAGTGGCTTTGTTGATCGCTGAATGATCAGGGGAAGAGTCTGTCTGTGCAGTGGCAAGAGGGAGTGCAACATCAATGGGTCCCAAGGGTTGGAATTCTAGACCGACCTGAAATGGGATATGGTTGGTAGAACTATGGAGAGACATGTTGTAACTTTGTTGGACATAGGTGAGACTCTTGTCCCATGTACATGGATGCTTAGAATTGTACATACACATGATGTGCACAATCATCTGATTGACGACCTTTTTTTGGACATTGGTTTGGGGGTGGAAGGAAGTGAATTTTGTGAGCTTGGTGTCCAACAGAGACCAGAGACTTGACCAAAAGGTGATGAGGAACCTACTGTCTTGGTTGAATATGATGGTCTATAGTATCCCAAAGTGGACCCACACTCGTTCAAAGAAGAGCTCGGTAGTATCTGTCATTGTGATATTCTTCTTATAGGCTGTGAGGATGGCCATCTTCGAAAACTGATCAAAAACCACAAACATGAAGTCATTTCCTTACTTGGTGGACGATAGGCCAAATATGTAATCCATTGATATGGATTCTCAAGGCTTCTCATGAATCAGAAGAGGGGTATATAAGCCTTGCTTCTTGATGTTTGGCTTGGCAATGGCATAGGTAGTGCAATATCTGATATACTTGTTGATGTCCTGTCGAATTTTTGGCCAATAAAAATGTTTCTGAAGAACGACCACAGTTTTATCTACGTCAAAATGTTCTACCACTCGAATGTAGTGGGCTTCCCAAATCATCTTTGCACGCTCACTTGTAGGAACACAGAGATGGCCCAGGTGGAATAAGAGTTTGTATTGAATGTGAAAATCATTGACAGTTGTGCCTCTACCCAAGAGATGATATGTGGTCAGATCTTGATGTTAAAGTTGGGGCCACTCAGAGGCTTCATGGCCACATGAATGGAGCACAGTGGTGAGTGTAGACATAGGGGGGGACTGAGGTATTCAACAACATGATTGGAGATAGATGTCTTATACTTGATTTTTAGATGAAACTTTTGTAGGTAGGTGGACCACTTCTGATGGCGGTCCTTCTACAATTTTCCACGTGTCTGTATGAACTGTAGAGGCTTGCCATTAGTGTGTATGACTTTCTCTTTCCCCATAATGTAATGTTTCCATTGATGATAGGCTTATACAAGGAAATACATTTCCTTTTCATAGGTGGGGTATTTCTATAGATTATCGAAGAGTGTCTCACTATGTTATGCCACTGGATGCCCATGTTGAGTGAGAAATACACCCACAACATAGTCAAATGCATCAGTATCCATCTTGAATGGTTGTCATAGATTGGGAAATGAGAGTTCCAGAGCTTAGCAAAAGCGATGCTTCAGATCATCGAATGTTCGTTGCTTCTCCTTCCCTCACACAAACTTGGCCCTACCACTGCCCTTGGTCACCTAGATGAGGGCCCATGTAATATGGGAGAATCCCAACATGAACCGTCAGTAGAAGTTGGCTATCCCCAAAAATCCCTGAAGCTCAGTCAGTGTGGTCGGGGTTGGCCAGTCACGGATGATTTGGATATTAGCTATATCAACATGTACCCCATGCTCATCAACAATGTAGCCCAAGTATTGTACCCTATTCATTTCAAAAGAACATATTTCCAAGTTGGCATACAGCTTGTGCTGTCGTAGAGTGCTCAAAACTTGTTGAATATGCCGCATGTGCTCTTCCCACATTTGACTAAATATGAGGACGCCATCCAAATATACCACCACAAAGGGGTTGGTGAAGGGTCTCAATACATCATCCATCAATCTCATGAAAGTGGTTGGTGCATTTGTTAATCCAAAGGGAATATATACCTTCCTTAGAATTGAAGGTTGTCTTCCATACATTAGCTGGTTTGATGGGAACCTGGTGGTATCCAGACTTTAGGTCAATCTTGTTGAATAAATTTCCCCCCTTTAGTCGGTCAAGAAGGTAATCAATCCTAGGAATGGGGTAGCGGGTCCTAACTGTGATTTTGTTTAAGGCTTTGTAATCAATGTAGAGTCGCCAAGTCTCTTCCTTCTTCTGCACCAGTACAATCGAGCTTCCACAAGGGGAGGAGTTGGGTCTGATGTGCCCCTTTTGAAGAATCTCTCGGATATGATGCCTTATTGCTTAATTCTCCATCAACGAGTGTTGATAGACTGGTCCATTAGGTAGAGGTTCTCTGGGGGTCATATCAATTGGATTCTTGACTTGGAAATGTGTCGGTACCCTTGTAGGTGAGGAGAAGATATCTTTGTATTCTTCCACCATCCCGTCCACTTGATTCTGCTACAAAAAGAGGCATTGTGTAGAGTCCATGGATGTGGAAGAGACCTTCTTCTTACTGTGAGAACAGATCACAAAGAAGACGAACTTTATGGTCTGTTAAATGACTTTATTGCATTGCTTTCAATATATTAAATAAATAGTAGTAGGTGGCGCTACCTCTGGGATCCTGTACATTTGTCTACCCAAATTAATAATAACACTATGGGATCTAGAATCATTCACATCATGACACATCCACAAATACAGTTGTCCTAAAATAACATCACAAACTTCAACTGGATAAATATCATACAATACTCATCTTTGAAAGGCTTGATGATGTGGGGCAGACGACATTGTTGGTTGATGCAGAGATCTCTTCCTTGGTGAAGCTAGATGATGGTGTAGGGTTTTGTGTGTGGTGTCATTGGAAGGTCCATCCCCTTGATGACCTCTGCTGAAATCAGTTTCTTATGACTACCGATGTCGACAATGAAATGAATCAGAGCCCCCTTGACCGACATCTGCGAGTGAAAGAGGTGTTCCCCTTCCTCTGGTTCTTCTGGTTTGCTCGACCGGACTTTGGTCGTAGCGACAATGTTATTGGGTTCATCATCAATATTATGCTTCTCTCCTTTAGGATTTGACTCGGAATCAGAATAGGCCTCTAAATCAAAATCCTTCATCTTTTCCATGAGGGACTTCTTGAAGCATCATTCTTCGGTATTGTGCCAAGGAATTTTATGGTACTTACACCATTTTCCTTTGTCCTTATCCGTCTTCTCATTTCTTTTCCTATGTTGCGGCTTGGACTAATTGTCCTGAAGCTGTTCATCTTGACTTAGTCCCTTGATGTGTGGGTTGGGGCTACCTTTGCCCTGCTTTGACCGTGAGGGGTTTGCAGATCCAAACTCTCGTTGTTTCTGCTTTAATTTTTGTTCTATCTTGACAATGTATCTATAAGTTGTGCCCAAAGAGGAGATGTCTAGGAAATCCATTTTTGTCTAAATGTATCTATGCAAACAACCATGGTATTTGAGCACCAGATGATGCTCAAAGTCTTTTATACCCAATTTGGTGCATAGGGTATGGAAAATGTTGGTGAAATATGGTACTATCTGCTCCCTTTCTTGATGTAGGGTGGTCCATATGGTGTATTGGTCCTCGTAGCTTCCAAAAAGGTAGTATTGTTATTTAATGGTGTCCTGGAAGGAATACCATGTAGGGCCCACCACAAATATTGTAGATTCCTCTACGACCGTTTTCTTAGAGTAAGTGTCCCACCAGTCTTTAACATGGGGAATGACCTTGAGGAGTGAAAAAGTGATCTTTTCCCTATCGGAAAAATTGTGGACCGAAAAATATCCTTTGAGAAGATTAAACCATTTATCTACAACATCCACATCTATCAGTCCTTCAAATAATGGAATATCAAAAATTACATGTACCTTGAAGGGGGTTTCATGGCTGATTTATGAAGATGCTTATCCTATGGGCAGTCATCGAAGGATGTGCGCAAATTTTCCCATCATTTCGTTCCTTTTTCGCGCGAGGGCTTCCTCGAGCAACATTTTAATAGGATCTCGTGCTCCATCATCTTTCTTTTTGTCTCCCATGGGTTGTTGTCAGGCTCGACATGACCGATCTAGTAATGGATTGATTGGTTCAAGTCCCAACTTCTTGTACCCAGATCTTGTCAGGGACATGCACGAAGAAAAATAAATGAAGAGAAAATCACTCTGATACCACTTGTTATCTCCTCAAATAAATCAATCGAGTTATGTCATTTTAGGTGATAGGATGTCTTTTAAAAAATACATTTTTAATTTTTTAAAGATCATTTCTTAGATCTCTATGCATGTAATAAAGTTAGAATAAAATTTCATTTAGTTTTTATTTCATCTAATTCAAATCTCAGGCTTCACTGGCTTAGGCGAACATTTCGGTTGTTCATTAGCCATTGAAAGCCTTAGCTTTCAGTAGCTTAAACAAAGAAAATCAGGGCTATTTTAGCCACCAAAATATCAGGAGCGGAGGAGGAGTCAGTACATCCTTTCACACATTTAAATCATCAGGTTTGATGTTCTATAATTGCAATTAGCCACCGAAAAGACAGGAGAACGAACCATTCATGACTGTGAGCTGATCTCTACATGATATAGCAAATCTTTTTGGATCGTTGTTTCATCAAACTACATGGTTATATACCTCTCAGTCATCAACCATGATTTTTTCAAATCACAAGATGCTCTTTCGCATCCCTTATAATCAGTGCCAATATATGATGCTCACCTCATTTTTCTCGTCCCTGTCACAGCTGAGCCGAATCTCCTTAAGTTTATGTTGTGTAACTTTCCACCAAAATTTGATTTTTCAATCGCAGGTGTACAGGATCATAGTGACAGATGAAGAAAGGAGGATCAACTCTGAGGAAAGAGCTCAACAACATCAGTTACTTGGAATCACACCTGGAGATATGCCAATTGTTTAGGGACTCAGGTTGTTATAACTTTTGTAAAAAATTACAGAGTTCTTGCCAGTAGGTAGCAGAAGTCTTTGCCCTGAATTTCGATGGAAGGAAAGAAGTCATCGGTAGATATGAATTCGAGGTGGATGAAGCCCTCATAGCCGAGGTAACATAGCTTCCTAGGACTGGAGAAAAATGGTTTAAAACCACTATGACAAAAAATGTTGAATTCAGGTTTTAGTCGAAACCAGAATGCAAGGATTTGATATGGAAGAAAGACATTCCTATGTCTATCCTTGAAGAGAAATGGCAACAATTACTAAAATCCATTATGGTCTATATAACTTGCGAAGGAAGATATAACAAGGTGATGATTTACCATTTCAAACTCATGAATCATTTTACTGGTAGAAACCCACTCAACCTGCCCTATTTTCTCCAAAGAAGCTTATCTAAGATGGCTCATCAGGTCAAGGCCAAGCCCCATAAAGTTGCAGGTAGACTATCCCACCATGGTCTAATTAAACTTTTGGTTTGTGAGTTGTTGCAGAGAAGAGGAAAAGAGTTGAATTACTTCTTGTTCTGGAATGATTTTCAGTCTGATGTACCACTAGAGGGTAAAAAGAGTCCTCATTCCAAGAAGTCTTCTACTCCTAGAAGTGGAAAGAGGAGGACGAGATCTATCTCTCGAGTTCTAGTTTATCAACCCTCTCCTTAATCTAAGATTAATAAAACTAAGAAGAAAATTGAACTTCAGTAGTGAAATAGATAAGGCCATAGAATCCCTAGTGAACAAAAGCATTCTTAATCTTCCTTACACAGACTCAGAGGATGAAGAGCACCAGATTGAAACAGGGAATGAGGATTCAGTTACCACAGGGCATGAAAATTTCATTTTTGTAGATATATTCATAGCAAGTTATGAAGACCTTCCATCACCTACACCTCAAGAAGAACAAGAACCACAAATTGCAGATGCCTCATCTAGCAAAAGAGTGAACCAGAGTAAATAAAAGGAAATCAAGAAGCTTAAGAAGAAGTTAGGTAAACAAGAAGTGATATAAAGGGTAATTAAAACCAGATATGAAACTCTGTCGAAAAAATTTGCAGAAAGCGACTCGTCCTTGGAAAGATTATCTCATGGAAACATAAAGGAAAAGAAAAAGAACGACAAGATTGTAAAAGATTACAACAACTTATCAAGAGTAGCTCAGGGCTTGAAGAAAAATGCCAGGGCTTTGAGAAAGCAAGCTATGTCTTCAAAACACCAGGCTCAAACACATGCTACTCTTGAAACCCTAGCAGAGGTGGCATTTCAGTGCAATGAACCAGAGGTAGCTAGTAATCCTACAGTCTTTGAGCAAGATGCAGAAGCCTTAAAAGATTATCCATTAGGAGTTTTTGAGCTAAGACAAAAGGTATTTGTGAAATTTTGATAATTTCACTGAAACAAACCTTTCGGTGGCTTAGGAAAACATTTCGATTGTTCATTAGCCACCGAAAATAGAGCATTCGGTATCTAATTGGTCTGAATTCTGTCTACTCTAGCTACTGAAAGAACTAATAAGGAAAAACATTAATATTTTTGCAGAGATCCAAGTTTTCCTTGTCCAAAAGTCTCAGGAATGGTTCCAATCGATGGACAATAATTAATGACATCCTTATCAAGAGTTTGTTTTGATTTTGGAGATGCTCTACAAGATAGAAAGGTCAAAATCGGTTAGCTATTTTTAGGGATATAAAGTTGTTTGACTGTTAGCAGGTGTCATTTTCGACTCTTCTCATATCATATACAATCCAACAGCCTCGGAAGGCTCACTACACCTGCCAAAGAATCTGAAGGACATAAAGATCATTCAAGGATATGAATTGACCTAGTTTATAGGATCTTTGCCTATTTTCCTAGGCTAGTTATTGATTCTCTATTTTAGGCAAAATTCGGTCTAGTATTCTAGGATTTTGAAACTGTTTGTAAAGGCCATACAACCTAGAACATTTGATGAACACAAGGTTCGATTTTGAGTTTTGTAATCCACCGTTATTGTGATAAAGACACTTTCTTTAATATATTAAGCCTGCAAGCTTCTTTCATTGTTATTATCAAACTCTCTTTATCTTTTTCTATGCCTATGAGTTGAAATCATTTATTAGTCTATGTTTAAAGGTCCCATGGTAACTGTCATCTTACCTTTGATTGTTAAGCAATAATCATAAGCATCCTTTGCTAGTTTGTTGACCCATCATACATATTGTTATGTATGTTCTGGTTAATTGATTGGTTTTCTTATCCATTTGATCTACAAACCTATATGATAATAGCTCTTGAAGGCCTTGTATTGCATGAATATAGATAGACTGTATTGAAGATACAATCTAGTGATTTAGATATTCATCATGATCCAAACCCACACCCATTATTAGGAAAATAATTACAAAAAGGTTAAGTTACCATGCATCTCTGAGATACATCCTAGGAGAGTTTCCTGGAGTGATAACAAATTGGCGTCATTGTCGGGGAGAGGATATTGAAGCTCATCTTCCTTGGGAGATGACAAGATCCAACTTTGATGATAGACAAAGTTTGGACATATTTTTGGTTGTAATCATCTATATGGAAACTCCATTGGAACAGAGTGGCTCTTAGAAGGGATCATACCAGAGAAAACCAAGAAATACCACTGACAACACCAGTTCCAGACCCTGAGAAGATCATTAGAAGTGGAAAATCATTGCAAATACAAACTTCCAGATCTGCAAGAGCATCTAAACTAGGTATTTCAAGAAACACTTCTTCATTTGTATCTAGAGAACCTCTTTTCGAATCCACTTCTACTGAAACTTATAGTTCTCAGAAAATTGTAATTGTGTCAGAAAGATTGAAGGGTGATGAGCCTTCAATTTCTTCTAATGTCATAGATTCTATTTCTGAGCATGTTATTATATCCAACTTAGGAGAAGAAGTTGTAGAATCTATCCAAGAAGAGGACTCTTCATCTTCCTTGAATTGTTCACAAACTGATCCTGTAGAAATTTGTTTCCATACTCATACCAGTCTGCCCGTTCTTGAAGATATTTTACAAGATATTTCCTCTAAGGGTGAAGAAAACTTGGCCTTGCTTCTCAGTCAGTTTTACAAATCTTCTTATTTCCCACCTTATTCAGGAAACACTTTCCAGGGTAGTCATCCTACTAGTGCTTCCACTTCATTCCTCAGGGAAGTAAGATCACCATTGTCCATAGTCCCACCTATCCCATCTCAGTCGTCATCTACATAAACTTCTTCCTCTGCATCAACCCTCAATATTTCCATGGTTTCCCCTTTGACAAAAAGGGAACAGATCTTAGCCAATAGGTATGCTCCTCTTGTTTTTCCCAATCCTTTATCAACCATGCCAACATAAGATTATCAGAAATATATGCCAAAGTTTACTGGATCTGGGGATTATACTGATGAAGAACATATAGAGGATTTCTATGCTTATGCTGAGAATATTAACATTTCAGAGGAAGATGTTTGGACTAGAATTTTTGTGCAGAGCTTGAATGGTCAAGCCAGGAAGTGGTTCAAGGAACTGCCAGCAAATTCAGTGGCAAGAATTGAGAAGTTAGATGAAGTTTTTTTGAAACATTGGGGAGAAAGAAGAGACCTCTTGTATTATATTATCAAATTTGGAAATCTAAGAAGAGAAAATGGGGAGACTGTCTCAGACTTCACCAAAAGATTCAATAAGATGTTTGGCAAGATCCCTACAGAGATTAAGCCAAATGATGCATCAACAAAGATTACTTAATATTCTTCCTTTGATCCATAATTTTTCTTAATCCTTAGAGAAACAAGGTCAACCACACTCGCTTTAATGCAAGATGTTGATCTTGAGGTTGAATCTAACATTATGGCATCTCAAAAACTTAAAGGAAAATTTGAGAGAAAGAAGTCGTCTGTTGATCCTCCTTCTTCTTCAAATACCAAAATGGAAAAGATGGCCAAGATGTTGGACAACTTGACCTTGGAGATGTCAAAACTGAAAATTCAGAGTCAATAGCCAGCAAGAAGTAAAGAGCCTAATGCCTATGCTCCCAAAAATCCCAATGCATTCCCTTACAAAAGGAATAACCAACAGGTCCAGATCCTTCAGAGAGACAAGAATGAAACTAAATACCAAAGGACCAGGGCGCCCTTCCAAAATGCAGTGCTAGAAGAAGAGCAGGAGCTATCTCATGATGAAGTTGAAGAAGAAGATGACATCAATTTCTTTGGGGATGATACTGATTCCTCCTTATTGACACAAACAGATTATCAGGAGACCCATATGAATGAGAAGATTAATGAGGCAAGCATTGCAGAATCTTTTTATCAGACAGATGATCAACCAGGTTACAATTTAAGATCTAAAACTGCTGCTCCAAAGCCATTGCTTGCTACCCTTAGAAAAAAGAAAGATGTTGCTGCCAAGCAGCTTGCTTCTCCTGCAAAGCATACCTCCACTTCTGTAAAACAACAATAGAAGCAATTGCAGCCCCAAGATAAAGAACAGGTGTCCCTTAGATATCCTTCTAATGAGGTAAAACGTTCCGATAAAATATCATATTCATTTAATTTCGAATCAAAAATTCAGAAGGTAAAAATACCTATGCCATTGACTGAACTTATGAATAATGACATATTCAAGTCTGCTATCCTGAAGTCCCTTCAACCAAAGAATCCCCCAGCTATTGATTATGTAAACCTTCAAGATGACAAGATCACAGTGACTATAGGACCTATGGTAGAGGACCAAGATGACTCTTGTCCACCCTTCTACATATCCCTGAATGTCCATGACAAGATCCTTCACAACTGCTTGCTTGACTCTGGAGCATCAAACAATATTATTCCTAAAGAAGTGATGGATGAACTTGGGCTTGACATCACAAAACCTTACCATGATCTCTTCTCTTTCGAATCTAGGAAAGTCAGATGCCTTGACCTCATAAAAGACCTTGTCATAAACCTTGCCCAGTTGCCAATGAGAAGCATGGTAATGGATGTTGTAGTGGCTGATATCCCACCCAAGTTTGGCCTCCTCTTGTCACACTCATGGAGAAAAAGACTATGAGGTACCTTGCAGATGGATCTTTCATATGCCACAGTCCCGGTGTTTGGAGGAGAGTTAAAGAGACTTTACAGAGAAAATCAGCTTTCCTACATCATTAGTGATGGGAAGAATTATGTAAACCAACCCATCTATGCATTAGACACAGAATTTGGGGCATGCATTCTACAAATAGATGATTCTCAACCAACTCCTTTGCAGCTCACAAAGCCTACTTATCAGCATATTGATGGAGAGATTACTCCCGTGTGGAGCATGTTCTTTGATGGTGCCAGTACCAAAGACTCAACAGGTGAAGGTGTAGTTTTAATTTCTCCTTCAAAAGAGGCTATTCATTTGTCTTTTAAAATTGATTTCAAAACTACTAACAATATAGTAGAGTATGAGGCTTTTCTGTTGGGATTAAATTCTTCCAAGGAGATGGGAATCAAAGGACTAAAGGTGTTTGGAGATGCGGATCTAATGATACAACAAGTGAATAGTACTTTTCAAGAAAAACATGTCAGGTTGAAAGCTTACAGGGATGAGGTATGGAAAATCAGGGACTCTTTTTCCATTTTTGATATTTCTTCTATACCTAGAGCTATGAATCACCTTCCTAATTCCCTTTCTGTCTCAGCCAGTGTGTTCATTCCTCCCATGCCTCCTAGACTGAATTATGAAATCCAAGTCAAATATAGACCATCCCTGCCCGACAATATAAAATATTTGAAAGTCTTTGAATATGATGATAAGCTTAGTAGATTTCTCCAGGTGGTAGATGAATTTTTTGATATGCATATTGACCAGGAAAATCAAAATGTAGAGGAATCCAAAAATCCTAGGATAAAAAGAAAAATGGGTCAAAATGATATTGTTCAGTTGCCCAACAATTATATACCTCAGGGTTTAGTGCCTCTTGAGAAGCTTTTCGACCAAAATGATGTCCCCTACAAACCTGATAAGAAGGAGAAGGATCCTACTATCCATGAGAACAATATAGGAATCCAAAGTCATCCTAAACTTATAAATCTGTCCACTGAATTAACTTCTGACCAGAGGTCAGAATATTGCAACATTATGAAGGAATTTACTGATGTTTTTTCCTAGAAATACAGTGATATGAAAACCTATAATCCCGACGTCATTCAACATAAGATTCCCCTCGAGAAAGACACCATCCCTTTCAAACAGAAGCTGAGACCTATCAGTCCTCTCTTATTGCCTGTAATTTAAAAATAAATCAAAAAGCTCCTTGATGCCAAAATCATAATTCTATTAAGATACTCCAAATAACCTAGTAATAGTGAGAAAGAAAAATGGTGAGATCAGTTTATGCGTTGATTTTAGAAACTTAAATAAATTCTCCAAGAAAGAAAACTATCCCCTGCCCAAGATGGAACACTTGTTGCAAAGAATTTCAGAGGCCACTGTCATGTCTTTCCTAGATGGCTTCTCAGGCTATAACCAGGTTTCTATACACCCCTATGACCAAGAAAAAATTGCCTTTACTACTCCTTGGGTTACCTTCATGTACACAAAGATTCCATTCATGTTATAATATGAAGGATGTGTGCTAGTTTTACCATTGAAAATACCCTTGTCACCCAACGATAGGCCAAAGCCACCCTCTGAGCACCTTAACCTTGATAGAGAATCATTCTGGAAGAAAACCCTAGGCTAGATAGCCATACAAAGGGTAATGCATCTTTCCCCAAGGATAGCACATCAACAAGAGCTTATCAGATAGTCCAAACCCTAGCCAAGAGATATTCCAAGCCAAAACATAATTGCTATATGCAAAAACTGCACCAACAACTCTCCTCCAAACCTGCACACAAGACTACAACTGCACTGCACAAAATTGGCTCTCTGCAACTGATGAGATGTGTCAAATGAGAGACTGGCGCCCTGTTTGTTCAATATATATTAATTCTTCTGGCCGACTTCTTTTCTTGAAGCCTAATAACCTAATACATATTATCTTCTTGAGCCGACAAGTCTTCTAAGGTTATTAGCCAACTCATTAGGGTTTCTCTTGCTTCCTGGAGTCTTATATTCTCGTCAGGTTTACACATGGAGGTAAATACCTCCCGCAACTACCATAATATTGTTAAGAACCAAATATCAATATAGCATAGAAAAACCTTAGAAAAGGTACTCAATGCCTTGAAAAAGAGATAATTTAAGATAATAAGCCTCTTCGAGGGGGAAACCTCCTTTTACCCCACTTAAATGTTCAAGTACAAGATGCTTCAAAATGAAAATGTCTACTTGGTATATATAGGAGACTAGGAGGTATAATTACAACTAATGGCCTAAAGCCGACATAAATAAAATAACATTACTAATATAATATGCCCCAATTAAGGGGTAATGAACCAATATTAGGGCTTAACATGCCCCTCCCCTTGAG
>ML777856.1:244747-265771 GCA_009831015.1 Picea engelmannii | reverse complement strand
TCAATGGTGCTTAGGTGAATTCTGGACCCCCCTTGCCATTATTCCTTTAATGGGGGGGGTGGGGGTCTGGAATAGTGTGGCGTGTGAAGTGGGGCCCTTTCCTATCTTGTCGATTACCGTGTTGCATCCCCCCCTCTTCCACTTGTACTCCAATTAACCCTGCGACGAGGCCTTTTCTCATTGGTTGTTCTCTAGCCCTATTTGGATTCGTCCCTATTGGTCGATTGATAGCCCTATCGAGGTTCGACAATTGCAGAGTCGAACGATTCGACACCCCTGTAGCGCCGAGGCGCGAAATACAAAGAGGCTCCTTGATTATTTGACCTGTGATCACAGCCCGTGATCACATGAGAGAGAGAGAGAGAGAGAGAAAGAGATAGCTTGCGCTAGGCCTCCATAGGTAATTCTGGGGCTTGGATTCTGCAGAAGTCCCAAAAAAGGTTGATTGAGGTAGTGGGTATGTGACAATATTCAATCTTTGGAAGTTCTCAATGTGCTCCGTAAATGAACCCTTTTGCTTAAGATTTATCAATTGGCTAAAGAAGGTATTGATCCTTGTATCCTCATAGTGTGCTATCATTTCTTCTGTGAAAATTGTACAAGTGACGAGTGATTTGCGAGAGCAAAGACATCGATGCCATACGAATTGATTAGGTTCTAAATATAAAGAAGCAATTCGTACCTTTTGTGTATGTGTCACATTATGCAGATCAAAGAATTGCTCCATCTGAAGTATCCATGTGATTGGGTCCTTGCCATCAAACTTCCTCATATCAATCTTAGGAACGTGGTTGTTCTTCAAACCAAAGTTGGAGTTTCTCCATTCTTTATTCACCTTTCTTGTGTCCTCATCATAAATTTCATGGGATGCATTTTCACTCTCAGGTGTCTTCTCTATTACGAATTTTTTCAATACTTCCATGATCTCCCCTTTTAAACCATCCATCTTAGTATCCAACTTAGCTTCCATTGAATCCATCTTCCTTTGTAGTTAATTTATGTCCCTACACATTTCTTCACCTTCATCAAGAGTCCAATTAGGATTTCTTGGAGGCTTATTTGGTGTAGAAGTTCCCTTTTTTGGTGGCATGTTGGCCAAGTATCACTTTTGAACCTTGATTTTGAGGTGGTTCTGCTAGAGAATATTTCTTCTATTGTATCTCCCAAGTTTCGACTCTTTTGGGTATGAAAATTTATTTTATGTAGTTCTCTAATAGTTCTTCTTTGCAATGCCATAGGTCTGATTAAAATTGGATGTGCCAAGTGAAATTTATGGTAACTTCCCCACAACTTGCCGATTTTTGGCCTTTCCAGGAGATGTCACTTGTATAGCGTGACCCACATAAAATAATTGATATAAAAATTTTAAAAGCGCACCAAAAATATTACAGACTGTCCACGATAAAATGAAACCAGTCCCACTCAATTTGGATTCTCTAGGAAGAATTTATGATTGTTTTACCTGGAACGCCTTCCCGAGACTAGTCAATAGGACTAGTCAGGTACCCTGTCTTAAACAGGGTGTATCTACAAATTTAAGATGACCCAAAATCTGAAAGTTTTAAAAAATATACCTTGCTAATTTCTATAAATATCCTCCAGATTTTAGGGTCTGAAACGTTACAGAAATGTTTTTATAGGAAAAATTCCGCAATGACTCAGTTCAGGATGATTCGAGAACCCTATCTTGTACAGGCTGTATTTTAGAAAGTATAAGGCCTCAGGAGCTAAATTTTGAACCCAACGTACCTTTATCCATCTACTAAATATCTGCCAAGTTGTTCCTTTTGAAACTTTGTAGAAAACAATTTATAGCGAAAATGCCAAGGTGTCTCACATGTAGCAGGGAAACCCCAAGACCTTGAGCTCTTATACCATATGTTAAGAACCAAATATCAATATAGCATAGAAAAACCTTAGAAAAAGTACTCAATGCCTCGAAAAAGAGATAATTTCAGATAATAACCCTCTTCTAGGGGGAAACCTCCTTTTACCCCACTTAAATGTTCAAGTACAAGATGCTTCAAAATGAAAATGTCTCGTTGGTATATATAGCAGACTAGGAGGTATAATTAGAACTAATGGCCTAAAGATGACATAAATAAAATAACATTACTAATATAATATGCCCTAATTAAGGGGTAATGAGCCAATATTAGGGCTTAACAAATATCAACACTCCCTCCTATCTAGGGAGGTGTTATAGGTAATGGTCTTGAGCAAAAAACATACCATTCACCCAGTATCATCAACATAGTTATATGGACTAGATCATGACTATATCATGAGTACGATCATCATCATCAGCTGCATCATCTCTTGAAACCATACTCTATATGAGTAATTAGACATGATTCTCACTCCACAGAGTGATGCAAGAGCCATTCTTCTAATCTAGAAGAGTAAATGCTCTGAACCATTTTCCCTCTGGAAAATCTTTGTTCATCATTCATCGAGCTGATGATTATCTCCAATAAACTATTGATAGTATTCAAGTCAATCAGAACAAAAATAGAACACAACTGTGTCTATCCATAGTAGTACATAACTACAATCCAGTGGTACACTACCACACCAACTAACAGACAAGTACTTGATCAACAACGTATAGTCACGAACAATGGAACATATCCACCACAGTAGTATGCATATACTATCATATAGTCTTCATAACAAACATCTGATAACAACCTGCACAGAAACAATGTTATGATATAAACTGAATCATCTGGGCCAATCTTTCACTCACATATGTGAGATTTGAAAGAATATCTTCCCTCAATGTAGAACATCAACAATGGGCTATCTACCCTATTCTTCTCAAACAAGGAAGAATGATTGTTTCTGATTTCTGTGCCTAGACCATTCCTCACCCTGCGCCATTCCTCCTACACTAATCAAAGTGCACCCTGGAGAGAATGTATAAACCCTAAGGAATGCCTGTCCCTGATTGCTCAGCCTGGACCATTCCCCACCCCGGGCCATTCCTCCTACACTAATCAAAGTGCACCCTGGAGAGAATGTATAAACCCTAAGGAATGAATGTCTGGACCATTTCCTTTGTTAACCATAAGAGGAAAAGACAGTCCTACATCAACCTCCAAAAAAACCATTCCTCATGTTAACCAAAATGAGAAATCATTGTCCAGCGAGGCAGGATAGTCTTCTTGAGTAACCCTCAAGAAGAGAGACTTCCCTAGACCACTCCCCATGTTAACCACAATGGGAAGTCATTGTCTATGATACATCAGCAATCTGGACCATTTCCCATGTTAACCACAATGGGAAATCGCTATCTATCAGAAATCTCAATCCACTTTCCGAATAGGAAAGCATCTATCCAAGATGGACTATTTTTCAATATTGAAAATGAATGTCCTCAATAATATTTTCAGTGCTCCCACCCAACCTGGGATTCATTTCTTCCTTTTTCAATAAGGAACTCGTCTCCATGAGCTCCAACTTGAGTATGCAAACTCTTTCATCTTGGATAGAAGCTTTACCAAAATGTATACTTATCTGCTCATCTGTGCAGATATGTAATGGATAACTACTTTCTCCTTTTTGGAATTCATCACGGATAATGTAATGCTTGATTTCAAATGTACTTTAGTCTGGAACACTGTGAAGGCTTCATGTAGCTCTAAAAAATAGAGTATATTATTGTTGGAAAACTGGAACATATCCATGTGGCACTTCTTCTGTCATCATGAGATATGATCTACAGAGTAATCATCTTGATGTTATAAGAAATCTTCACCACGCTTATGCTATGCACTGGAGGTTCTCCACCAAGTTATCTTCTTCTATCTGCATACAAGGGTTTCTTTCTAGTATGCCTCAAAGTCTTGAGATTGCTCTTCATACACTCTTTATTCAATTTCTCTAGAGAACAGTCTTTACATTCTTCTGATGTAGAACTCCAACTCATGGATGTTGCGGATGATATAATGACTCATGTAGGGATATGTATGGTATAATGGAACAGGTAATCATCATAGTCTTCTCCCTCCATATGGGAGAACCTCTAGTTCTAAATCTTGCAATGCTTTCATTCATAAATCTTCCATACATTGTTCTTCATCACGACTTTCAGTTCCTCTACTTGATTTCTTTTAGTGAGTTCATATCAGGCTGGTAATCTTGTGATTCTCGATATAATGACTGGTTGATCTGGCTTCTCTTTCTTTCTTGGAGTCTTCATGTTCTTCTTTCATGTTTTTCTTTAGATTCTTGGGTCCATGGAGTTTCTTATAGATTCCATGCCCTAAAGATTCCATCATAGGATCATGGATGTGGATGGACAACCAGGGATACTTTAAGGATTCTCTTTGAAGAATATGTACTGTCTTTCATGGCTGCTATCATGGATATATACTTCATCATAGTCAATGGTTTATAGGATTAGCAACCTTCTAATCCTTGCTTCATGTATGAGTGCATATAATCGGCTCCTTCCATCTAACAGAGTCCATGCTTCCATTTGCATCCTTATTGTCTTCTGCAGTATATAATTGGCTCTCTTGTCTAACAGAGTCCACGCTTTCATCTTGTTGTCTTCTACAAAATGTCATAAGTCTTCTTCCAATTTCCTCTCGATTGTTGACTTCTTTCTGTCTTTGCTTCTTCTAAGTTTCTTCATGATTGATTCAGCTTATCTTGCAATAGCTTCCACATGATTTTTATTTCATCCTTCCATGTGTATTATCTAATGATATCCATTCTTATCTTGTTGTTCTTCCATAGGTATAGTTCTTCTTGGAACACATTATCTTCCAAGAGATAGATATACAAGATATGTACAAAGATTATGCAAACAAGATATGTACAAGAAGTAAGAAGAGTTTTGTTATCTTTAGAAGAAGAAGTCTCTTCCATCCTTCTTAGTCTTCTTTGTAGGTTCCTTTTCTTCAGCAATTGATGCTTCATGTTTCTCCTTCCTTTTCTTTAGCTTGGGACAATGAATCTTGTAGTGACCATACTTTTAACAGTTGAAGCATTGTACTTCTTAAATGCCTTTCTCTTGATTTGGCTTCCTCCTTCAACCAAACTTCCTTTTGTTCCTGAAGTTCTTGAATCTTGTTGTGAAGACTTGATCATCATACTTCTTTTGGGGTTTCTCTTTTCCACTGATCCTTGATTCCTCTTGAGCACAACAAGTCCAAAGTTCTTCAAGTGTCAGATACTACTTTCTTGTGTTCATGCTTGCAGCAAATGCATCCCACGTCTTAGGAAAACCATTGAGTACTATTCTTACCAAATCCTTCTCTGAGATGATCTCTTCAATATCTTGTAGTTGATATCTTAACTAAGAGATTCTCACAAAGTATGATGTTATGTTGTCGTCATCATTCATCTTCATGTCACGAAGCTCATTCTTCAGACTCATTACTTGTCCAATGTTTCTAACTGAGAAGAGATTTGTTAGGGCATCGTACATCTTCTTCGATGAGTCAATATGGGAGATGTAGAGTGGCAAGTGGTCTTTTATATATTCCATTATGATACTCATAGCATTGATATCACTATCTTTGAACTTCTCCATAGCTACAACATTCTGCGGTTCCTTCTCTTTTCCTTCTTCAAACTCTAGCTTCATGATATCCAACACTTTATTCTTGGCAAGGATGAGGTCAATCCTTGTCTTCCACACTATGAAGTTAGAGGATCCATCTAACTTGTTCTATGACTTCATAGAGTAAGTCATGGCTGCTTGACTTGGTCAACCCTAGATTTGACCAAAAATTCAAACTTCATGTCTTGGCTTTCTGAGAGTACCAAGAGATGTGTTGGGCTAGGGCACACTGATCTGTCTAGAGATTAGGTCAATCCCTTCACTTAAGGTGCCTCAACAAGAGGATTAGGGTTTCTGCAACTGCACCTGCTAGTAACCCTAGCAACAGTGTCTTGGAAGCTGCTTCTGCTAGTAACCCTAGTGACAGTTCCTCAATGAGCTCAATATCCCAGCGACTATGTTTCCTTCTAGAATTTAGAATGAATGAAGGAGGTGTGGGCCCATAAACTATTAGAATATGAAGGATGTGTGCTCGTTTTACCATTGATAATACCCTTTTCACCCAACCATAGGCCGAAGCCACCCTCCGAGCACCTTAACCTTGACAGAGAATCATTCCAGAAGCAAACCCTAGGTTATATAGCCATACAAAGGGTAGGGCACCTTTCCCCAAGGATAGCGCATCAATAAGAGATGATCAGATAGTCCAAACCCTAGCCAAGAGATAGTCCATGCTAAAATGTAACTTCTAGCTACAACAACTGCACTAGTAGCTCTCCTCCAAACTTGTACACAAGGTTGCAACTGCACTACGCAAAACTGTCTCTCTACAACTGCTGAGATGTGTCAAATGAGAGACTGGTGCACTGTATTTATAGTGGTTATGGTAGACTTACTGGGGCCGAATTCTCCTTCTGGGTACCTGTCTGTTCAATATATATTAATTCTTTTGGCCGACTTCTTCTCTTGAAGGCTAATAAGCTAATACGTATTATCTTCTTGAGCCGACAAGTCTTCTAAGGTTATTAGCCAACTCATTAGGGTTTCTCTTGCATCTTGGAGTCTTCTATTCTCATCAAGTTTACACGTGGAGGTAAATATCTCCCGCAACTACCATAATATCAACAATTCGGGCTAATGAATGCTGGGGCCACTTTTCAGAGGGCCATGGACATAGATTTCATGGGAGAGAAGGACAAGTTTGTCCTCATCTATCTTGATGATATCACAATTTATTCTAGCAATCATGAAGAGCATTTGAAGCATCTGAAAAGAGTATTTTTGAAATGCAGACAGTTCAGGATTTTACTGAACCCCAAAAAGTCTCAATTTGCTCTCAAGAAGGGTAAGCTCCTAAGCCACATTGTTTCAGCAGAGGGAGTGAAAATTGATCCAGCTCAGGTGGAAGAAATTCAGAAGTTGTCCATACCAAGGTCAAAGAAGGATATCCAATCCCTACTCGGTAAGATAAATTTTGTCAGAAGGTTTATTCCTAATTTCCCTGAGTTAGTGAAACATATAACCTCTATGCTAAAAAAGGGATATGAGATAAAATGGAAAGACAATGCAAGAAGTTCATTTCAGGATATCAAACAGGCTATCATGGAATCTCCCACTCTAATCAGTCTAGATTACACCAACAATTTCTATATTTTCTCTTTTTCTTCCTATGACATAGTGGCAGCAGTCTTGTTACAAAAACATGATGAAGGTCTTGATCACCCGGTGGATTTCTTCAGCAAATCACTTAGGGATGCTGAACTAACGTATGATCTTATAGAAAAACAAGCTTATGCTCTCATTAAGTCATTAAAATCTTTCATAATTTATATCCTCCATGCAAAGGTTGTGCCTTATGTTCCTTCAGCCTTTGTGAAGGATGTCTTGACCCAGCCTGATATTGATGGAAAGAGAGCTAAATGGATCACAAATATGATTGAGTTTGACATAGAAGTGAAGCCCACCAAGCTGGTAAAAGGTCAAGGCCTTGACAAGCTCATGATAGAAGAGAACTGTGATCTTTTGGACATAAATTTCATTGGGGAAAGTTCAGCAAGTTTGCAGACAGGGGTAGCAGCAGAAGAGCACCATGACAACCAGCAGGTGGCCAAGAATTTGTCTTCATGTGATTGGTATTCAAGTGTTGTTCATTTTTTACAGAAGTTGGAGGTTTCTCCTGAACTTAGCATGACTCAAGCCCAAGCCCTTAAGCTCAGAGAAATTAAATTTTGCATTAATGATAATCTTTTTTATTGGAAAGATCCTATTGGTTTACTACTGAGATGTTTAGACAAAGATGAGTTAGTTGAATTCATGCATCAGTTTCATTCAAGTATTGTGGAGGCCATCATTAATGGAAGACCACAACTCATAAAATCCTAAGGGTTGGGTATTACTGGCCTTTTCTTTTTTCATATGTGTGCGACTTTATGAAATCTTGTGATAAGTGACAAAGATTCACAAGAAAACAACAACTGAAATCTCTACCCCTGAGACCTATTGTAGTGAATGGTCCTTTTCAACAGTGGGGCTTAGATTTCATAGGAGAGATTAATCCTTCATCTAGTGGTCAGCATAAGTGGATCTTGGTAGCCACTGACTATTTTACCAAGTGGATAGAGGCAATCCCCACTAGAAATGCCACTCATCAGGTCATCATGAAGTTCTCTATGAAAACATTCTGATCAGATTTGGTTGCCCAAAAAGGCTAGTGACAGATAATTCAACAAACTTCAAAGATGATGCATTGGTTGACATGTGTAATTCAATGGGAATTCAATTGGTACACTCTACTTCCTACTACCCTCAAGGCAATGGTCTTGCTGAGTCATCCAATAAGAGTCTAGTTAGAATCATCAGAAAGCTATTGGAGGACAATCAAAGGAGTTGGAATTCCAAACTAAATTTTTCTCTTTGGGCAGACAGAGTGACTAACAAGAAATCCATAGGAACTTCTCCCTTCAAACTGGTTTATGGCACTGATGCCATTTTCCCCATTCAACTAGTTATACCAGTGGATAAATTCTTTCAGGAGGAACAAACTGAATTGAATGATATGGTAAGAAGAATGCTTGACTTGGTAGAATTGTAGCAAGTCAGAGAACAACTAGTGGATAAATCAGAAGCTCATCAAAATATGATCAAGGATACTTTTGACAGAAAAACAAAGGTGGAAAACTTTCATGTTGGTGACTAGGTTCTGAAATGGGATGCTCTCAGACAAGATAAAGGCAAGCATGACAAGTTTGATTCTTTGTGGACCAGTCCTTTCATGATAACTCAAGTACAACACGAAAACACCTTCATTCTGCAAAGTCTGGAAGGTGAAGAAATGTTGGTGGCCTAGTCAATGGGTGTTTTCTGATACTCTATTTCATCTAAGGCTTCAAAGCCTTGTCATTGTAAATTTTATTTTCGGTTTTTTGTTTTTGCAAAATAACTCCATGCCCAATGGAAACACTAGTAGATAGGTTTGAATTTTCATTTTATAGGAAAGACATTGGTTATGTGGTTATTGAAACCTCATAGGGAGGCTTTCACCCCCAATAGGACCCAATGTTATCTCCTCAAATAAATCAATCGAGTTATGTCATTTTAGGTGGTAGGACGTCTTTTAAAAAATACATTTTTAATTTTTTAAAGATCATTTTTTAGAGCTCTATGCATGTAACAAAGTTAGAATAAACTTTCGTTTAGTTTTTATTTCATCTAATTGAAATCTTAGGTTTCGATGGCTTAGGCAAACATTTCGATTGTTCATTATCCACCGAAAGCCTTAGCTTTTGGTAGCTTAAACAAAGAAACTCGAGGCTCTTTTAGCCATTGAAATCAAAGGAGCAGGGGAGGAGTAAGCATGTCCTTTCACACATTTAAATCATCGGGTTTGAATTTCTATAATTGCAATTAGCCACAGAAAAGACAGGAGAACGAATCGTTCATGATCAAGAGCTGATCTCTACATGATATAACGAATCTTTTCGGATCGCTATTTCATCAAACTACATGGTTATGTACTTCTCAATCATCAACCATGATTGTTTCAAATCACAAGATTCTCTTTTGCATCCCTTGTAATCAGCACCAAGATATGATGCTCGCCTCATTTTTCTCATCCCTGTCATAGCCAAGCCGAATCTCTCTAAGTTTACGCTATGTAACTTTCCACCAAAATCCAATTTTTCAATCGCAGGTGTATAGGAGCATAGAAATAGATGAACAAAGGAGTATCAACTCATAGGAAAGAGCTCGACGACATTAGTTACTTCGAATCGCACCCGTACAATTGTTTAGGAACGTAGGTTGTTATAATTTTTGTAAAAAATTACAGAGTTCTCACTAGTAGGTAGCAGAAGCCTTTTCCCTGAATTTCGATGGAAGGAAAGTAGTCATCGATCGAGATGAATTCAAGGTGGATGAAGCCCTCATAGTTGAGGTGATAGAGCTTCCCAGGATTGGAGAAAATTTGTTTAAAACCACTGTCACCAAAAATGTTGAATTTAGGTCTTACTTGAAACCAAAACGCAAGGATTTGATATGGAAGAAAGATATTCCTATGTCTTTCCTTGAATATAAATGGAAACAATTACTAAAATCCATTATGGTCTATATAATTTACGAAGGACGATATAACAGGGTGATGATTTACCATTTCAAACTCATGAATCATTTTACTGGTAGAAAACACTCAATCTGTCCTATTTTCTCCATAGAAGCTTATCTAAGATGGCTCATCATGTCAAGTCCAAGCCCAATAAAGTTACAGGTAGACTATCCCACCATGGTCTAATTAAAATTTTGGTTTGTGAGCTGTTGCAGAGAAGAGGCAAAGAGGGGAATTACTTCTTATTCTGGAATGATTTTTAGATTGATGTATAGCCAAAGGGTAAAAAGAGACCTCATTCTAAGAAGTCTTCTACTCCCATAAGTTGAAAGAGGAGGAGGAGAGATATCTCTCAAGTTCTAGTTAATCAACCTTCTCCTTTCTCTAAGATTAATAAAACTAAGAAGAAATTGAACTTCAATAGTGAAATAGATAAGGCCAAAGAATCCCCAGTGAACAAAAGCATTCTTAATCTTCCTTACACAGACTTGGAGGATGAAGAGCACCAGATTGAAGTAGGGCATGAGGATTCAATTACCACAGGGTGTGAAAATTTCATTTTTGTAGATATATTCATAGCAAGTTATGAAGACCTTCCATCACCTACACCTCAAGAAGAACAAGAACCACAAATTGCAGATGCCTCATCTAGAAAAAGAGTGAAGCAAAGTAAATCAAAGGAAATCAATAAGCTTTAGAAGAAGTTAGTTGAACAAGAAGTGATAGAAAGGGTAATTGAAACTAGATATGAAACTCTATTGAAAAACTTTGCAGAAAGAAACTCATCCTTGGAAAGATTAGCTGATGAAAGCATAAAGGAAAAGGAAAATAAGTACAAGATTGTAAAAGATTACAACAACTTATGGAGAGTAGCTCAGGGCTTGAAGAAAAAGGTCAGGGATTTGAGGAAGCAAGCTATGTCTTCAAAACTCCAGGCGCAAACACATGCTACTCTTGAAACCCTAGTAGAGGTGGAAGTTCAGTGCAATGAACCAGAGGCAACCAATAATCCTACAGTGTTTGAGAAAGATGCAAAAGCCTTAAAAGATCAACCCTAAGGCATTTTTTTAGCAAAGACAAGGTATTTTTGAAATTTTGATAATTTCACTGAAACAAACCTTTCAGTGGCTTCGACGAACATTTTGATTGTTCATTAGCCACCGAAAACAGAGCTTTCGGTAGCTAATTGGTATGAATTTTGTCTACTCTAGCTACCGAAAGCACTGATAAGGTAGAAAGTTAATATTTTTTCACAGATCCAAGTTTTCCTTGTCCAAAAGCCTCAGAAATGGTTCCAATCGATGGAAAATAATTAATGACATCCTTATCAAGAGTTTGTTTTGATTTTGGAGATGCTCTACAAGACAGAAAGGTCAAAATTAGTTAGCTATTTTCAGGGATATAATGTTGTTTGACTGTCAGTAGGTGTCATTTTCGACTCTTCTCATATCATATACAATCCAGTAGCCTCAGAAGGCTCACTACACCTGACAAAGAATCTGAAGGACATAAATATCATTCAAGGATATGAATTGACCTAGTTTATAGGATCTTTGCCTATTTTCTTGGGCCAATTATTGATTCTCTATTTTAGGCAAAATTCAATCTAGTATTCTAGGATTTTGAAACTATTTGTAAAGGCTATAAAGCCTAGAACATTTGATGAACACAAGGTTCGATTTAGAGTTTTGTAATCCACTGTTATTGTGATAAAGACACTTTCTTTAATATATTAAGCTTGCAAGATTCTTTCATTGTTATTATCAGACTCTCTTTATCTTTTTCTATGCCTATGAGTTGAAATCATTTATTTCTCTATGTTTAAAGGTCCCATGGTAACTGTCATCTTACCTTTGATTGTTAAGGAAGAATCATAAGCATCCTTTGCTAGTTTGTTGACCCATCATATATATTGTTATGTATGTTCTATTTAATTGATTGGTTTTCTTATCCATTTGATCTACAAACCTATCTGATAATAGCTCTTGAAGGCCTTGTACTGCATGAATATAGCTTGACTGTCTTGAAGATACAATCTAGTGATTTAGATATTCATATCAATCCAAACCCACACCCATTATTAAGAGAATAATTACAAAAAGGTTAAGTTACCAGGCATCTTTGAGATACAACCTAGGAGAGTTTTCTGGAGTGATAACACCACTGATACAGATTTAGGAGGCGAACAAACTAATTAGCAGAATGAATACAATAAACACAGAGATACAGATAATAACACAAATATATAGTGAGCACTATCTTCCATTAAATAATGAAATAGGTTGAAACTGGAAAACTGTAGAACTAAAACTTGGTCGAATGGTGGTATATATCTCTGATAAGAGATGTGGATGCTACTCACATCTGTCTGAGAAGAATGGATTAAAATGAGGCGCCATAGGCCTTTTTGATATTAATCATGACTTCAAAAACCCTATACATCCAAACAACTAACCCTAGAAGGTGAAACGCCAAAAGCCTTGTGGGCCCTATAGGTAAGCTGGTTTAATTTGGTACCTCAAATTTCTAGGGCCATAAATTTTGCATATGACCTTTGTTTTAGGCACGTAATAGCTCGTTGGAAAGGTATTTTAGAGAGCTACACATTCCTCTATCAAAGTAGACTTTTTCTATAATTTGACTATGGAGAGCCAAAAAAAAAACGTTTAGGGCCCCGAAACGGCCCCGAAAGTACAACAGGATGTGCTAACATGAAAACATACAAAATAAGCTAGTTGAATTAGGAGAGAGGCCACCTGTATCCACTTGGAGGATGTGTGTGGCTTCTGAAATCCCCAGAAGTGTAGAAACCACAATTACAAAGAAGTACAAAAGAACGTGCTGAACAAAACGGACACAAGGAGCTAGTTGGAATAGGTGGGTGGCCACCAATATCCACCTAGATCAGTCGACCTAAGAGAGAGCCCTTGACATGGGTGTGCAGTTCCTATATGAGATAGAACTAGAATTTAGTGATTTCCTCCTCCTTATAGAGAGTTGATAAGAACTCCAGATGATTCTCATGTGTAACGCAGTGAGAAAGGAGATCTGTTGAGTTGGGCGTGCCTATGGCTGAGCACAAGGTGAACGTGTGAATTCCCATGAGCTGGGTGCATCATTATGAGAAATATATGAAGACAATGTATAGGCCTCCTTTGAGAAAATATTTTAGATGATGAACTCCTTATGACTCTCATGTGTAATGCAATGGGAAAGAAGATCTTTTGATTTGGACGTGCCTGTGGATGAGCATAGGTGAATGTGATCCTAGTTGTTGAGCACTAGTGAGTGTGGTTCTCCTATGAGACGCAGTGAGATAGAGATATGGAAATCCCTATGGATGTGACCCAAGTGGTTGATCACTACTGGTTGTATGATATCCCTTGCTATATTGTTCAAGATTCAGAATTACATGTAACCCTAATTGTAATATAAAGGGTACATGTCGGCCCCACCTTAATGTAATAGATAATTAATGTAAAAGATAATTAATCTTGCTATTATTAATTATATTGTGAGTTAGAGAGGTCATAAATATTGTTCTAATAGACACTTATGTTTATAGGTTAAGTCTAATATAAGTAAAAGTAAATTTCCCAATGAGGAATCATATCTTTCGTGAGAGTTTGGAAATTTCAGCAAGTATATCTTCTTGGGAAAAGCACGCACCTCTCTTAGGCGCTAGTCTTCTAGGGTTTGGAAGAACCCTCTTGTGTGCTAGGTTTTCTTGGTGGTGAAGGTATTTCTCTTGAATAATATAGAAAATTATTGGATGGGATTTCTTCCCTTGTTGATAAGGGTTTCCCAGGATACTTGTGTACATGTGCATTGTGTTTCTTCTTGTGATCTTGGTTGTTGCAAAAAAATTGTTTATGGTTTAATTTAAATGCTAAAATGGAATGAACTTCATTATTAAACCTTTCATATTGAAAAATAAACACGGTATCATATCATAGGTATTGAAGTCTCCATTGCACAAACAATTTTCAACCATCATTTCTCTCTTGCAAAACCATACGACCCTCCTAGGGTTTCCAGAAATTCTGTACGACCTACTTTTCTAAGAGGTTTCATCACTTGAAAATTAGATGTTGGGGATAAAAATAGGATAGGAGTGTACGACCACCTTCATTTCATATCCAACAAGCTTTAGATTGTATTTCTAATAATTTTGACTTTTTGGCCCTAGGGTTTCTAGGGTTTCACTAATTTCTGCAGAAGTTTTAGAATTAGGGTTTCTGCAACTCATTGAAGGAGATATCCAACTCACCAGTGTTATCCTATATTTAAAATGATTATTTTTGGTATTCACAAGTCCAACAAAACCTAAAATTGCTATCCTAGCCCAGCCGTTAGGTCTTCTAGCCCAGTTGATAAGGGTTTGCCAAGAATCTAAAATTATGATGAACAAAACTATGATGGAAGATAATCTTGATGAATCAAACAACTTCAGAGTTCTTGGAAGACAAGACTTCAGGGGAAGACTTATTGTGGGTGATACAAAATGGTGACATTGTGACTACCTTCTTCATGAATATGTCAGAGGACATAAATCATCTAGGTTCCATTGGAGAAATCATATCAACACACTTAGGTATGCACTTGTATATATATTATTTGTATCATTGTCATGAGGGTAATTGCAGGAGGAAGGAATTTTTTGCTGAAGTCACGGATTTAGAGGTATCTCAGTGCATTCAGAGGAACAACACACTAGAAGCGAGGACTCAAGTTTTGATTGTTTTAATTGTCATTCCTCTAACCTATATTTATAAAGTTTACTACATTACAAGTAGATGTTGTAGCTGTGACAACAATACTTAACTATTTTGATTCTAAATATGTACTCATTACTCTCCTTTAGGAGAGCTCTTGTTTTGGTTCCTCTTGTTTTCTTGTTCTAGACATGTTAACAACAAAGGAAGATGTTTATCTTTTAGAGGGAGCCACTTGATTGAGAGGGAGTCAAAACTATTTGAGAAAGAGGAATAACAGAAGCATCATTGAGGAAACCAATGCAATAATGCGTAATCAAAATATTTCTATGATTCCATGGGAAGAAGCATGCATGACACAATATATGTTTAGAACAAGAGTCTTCACTAGAATTTCAAAAATATGATTCTCGAAGAAGCCTTCATCGGAGTGAAGCCTGAGATTGAACACTTCAGGATATTTGGGTGCCTAGTGTATTTTCATATACCCAAAAAGAAGAATTCCAAGATAGACCCTTCAGGGAGAAAGGATACATTTATGGGATAAAAATGAATCTTTGAAGAGATTCCAGATATACACCCCTGGTCAGAGATAGATTGAGACAAGAAGATATGTTGTCCTTTAAGAAGAGATGGCCTTTCAAAGATCCATATAATCTTAGATGGAGATTGACAATGAGACAATACCTTCTGCCCCCTTCAGCATATTAGAGGGAGACAAACAATGTTATAGTTGTTTCAACTTCTCTAGTTGATATGCCCAGAGATATTGCAGTAGGGCATAAAAGGTCAATCTAGGGTCGACAAAACTCTGCAAGAGGCATAGGAACATACAAGTCCCTCAAGAGACATCCTGAGAAAGAAAGATATATTTTTCAAGTTATCATTCAGCCATGAGCCACTTCATTGATTCTGAGATTCAATGAGAAGCAATGGGTGAACAAGTATGGAAAGATGCCATAGTAGAAGAATACCAATATATCTTAAAGAATGATGTATGAAATATTGTTCAGAGACCAGAAGAGAAGTCTGTGATGAATTTCCAGTGGATTTATAAGATCAAGAATGTAGTTGATGGAAGTGTCGAAAAATACAAAGTGATATCTATAGCTAGAGGATTCTCACAAACAAAGTGAGTTGTCTATGATGAGACACTTGATCTAGTAAGTCCGATACACTTCCATCTGGACTACCATCCATGGATTGGAAACTATGTCAGATGGATGGATTCTTGATGAGTTTGGGTTTCAACAAGAGTGTTGTTGATCCAAACCTATATTATTACAGTGTTGGTGAGGAGAGATTGATTTTGAAAGTATTTTTGTTCGATACAAGTAATATTTGAATTTTGATTTTGAGATAAAGGATATGAGTATGATGCACTACTTCTTGGGACAAGAAGTATGATAGAGGACTGATGATATTTTCCTACGTCAAGGAAAATATACAATGAGAATATTAAATAAAGTTCAGTATGAAAGAATGCAAATCCACAGTGATGGATTTCAGGAAAATGAAGATGATTATTCAGACGATATTGATCCATAAATGATTGGATCAATGATGTATCTGGTCAACACCAGAATTGAATTCATGCTATGCAGTGAATATGATTAGTCAATCCATGAGTAAGATGAGACAGAATCATTGGATAATAGTAAAGCACTTACTGAGATATATACGAGGCATAGTTGGATATGACCTGAGATATGAATCAAGTGAGAACTTGCGTTTGCAGGGATATGTAGATACATATTGAGAAGAGAGTACAGTGGACCGAAAGAGAACATCCAATTTTTTTTCTACCGTGAAGGTTGCCATGGTTTCTTGGTGCAGTAGGAAACAAAGATCTGTGGCCTTGAGTACCACAAAAGCAAAGTATATATCATTGAGTGTTTGAAGCAATGCAGATTCATAAACTTCTGACATATTTACTTGATATTGAGATGGATTCTATGACTATAACCATAGCTCTGTGAAGCTCTTTGAGAATTTTGTGTTTCATGATAGATCGAAACACATTCAGATAAAATATCATTTTTAGGGACATGATGTAGAGGAAAGAAGTAGATGTGTGGTACCTTCGTACACATGAGAAGATTACATAAATCTTCACCAAACTGGCTAGGTGAAGAAGAAATCTCTAACTAAGAGGGATTTTTGATGATTACAACCAAGACAAAGTTCAAATCCTTCTGTGAGAGACTTGGTCTGATAAAGAATGGCTTCCTAGATGAGAGGGATTGTTGATGATTATAGCTGCATGATACATTCTCCAAGACACAGAATAATTGATTCAACTTGAGAGAGAGCTCCTGATATGGGTGTGTGGCTCTTATCTAAGATAGAACTAGAACATAGTAATGTCCTCCTCCTTATAGAGAGTTGAGAAGAATTCCAGATGATTCTCCTGTGTAACACAGTGAGAAAGGAGATCTGCTGAGTTGGGTGTGCCTGTGGTTGAGCACAAGGTGAACATGTGAATTTCCATGATCTGGGTGCATTGTTATGAGACAGATATGAAGACAATGTATTATCCTCCTCTAAGAAGAAATTTGAGATGATGAACTCCATATGACTCTCTTTTGTAATGCATTGGGAAAGAATATATGTTCAGTTGGACGTGCCTTTAGATGAGCACAGGTGAACATGATCCTAGTGGATGAGCATAGGTGAACGTGATCCTAGTGGTTGAGCACTAGTGAGTGTGGTTCTCCTGTGAGACACGGTGAGATACAGATATGGACATCCATATGGATGTTCCCCTAGTGGTTGAGCACTAGTGGGTGTATGAGATCCCTTTATATATTGTTCAAGAGTCAGACTTACATGTAACCCTAATTGTAATGTGAAGGGTACAAGTCGACCCCACTTTAATGTAATAGATAATTAATATGGTTATTATTAATTATATTGTGAGTTAGAGAGGTCGACCCTGTTGTGCCAATAGACACTTTTGTTGACAGGTTCAATCTAATATAAGTAAAGGTAAATTCCCCATTGAGGAATCATATCTTTCGTGAGAGTTTGGAAATTTCAGCAAATACATCTTCTTGGGAAAAATGCACACCTCTCTTGGGTGCTAGTATTCTAGGGTATGAAAGAACCCTCTTGTGTGCTAGGTTTCCTTGGCGGTGAAGGTATTTCTCTTGAAGAATATAGAAAAGGATTGGCTGGGTTTTCTTCCCTTGTTGAGAAGTGTTTCCCAGGATACTTCTTGTGTACTTGTGCATGGTGTTTCTTCTTGTGATCTTGGTTTTCGCAACAAATTTTGTTATGGTTTAAGTTAAATACTAAAATAGAATGAACTTCATTCTTAAACCTTTCATATTGAAAAATAAACATATCCTACTACTTTCATTAGCACGAGTAATCAATAAAGCATAATCTGGTTCAATAAATTCAGAAAATGTTTAAATCCTAGATTGATGATTTACCTCACCAATAGAAACCCTATAATTGGTTTGCATGTCATAGATATCCACTACATCAACTGTGAATATGAATTTCTTTCCAGTTCCAGAATTTGTCATTTGATACATGGAGAGAATATTGACGGAAAGTTTGGGAACGTGTTGACGGACAAAATTGACTGTCAGTCAACTAGAAGAACAATTTTGGTCCAGGGTTGTCTAAATAACCCAAACCATTTGGTGTAATTCGTTCTGATAGGTTTAATGGCTCTGTTAGCCAATCTAAGAATCTTAAAAGAAACGAATAAAAGAGAGAAATAACTAACTAATTACTAAACACTATATATATGTACATATACTCTAATGTAACTGTAGTTGTTGTATTTAAGTAGAAGATATACAAGTCTCGTTTATTTACATGATTTACAAGCTGCAAGTTTTAATCGAAACTTACGAAAATCAATGGAAAAAAGATTGTTTCTAGGAAGCAGATAAAGAAATCACATAAAAATATTTATTGTTATTCTTTTATAAATTTAAAGAATCTTGCAAAAAAGTTAATGAAACATGAACATGTGGATAGTCAAAGTTGAACCATACATTCTAATCTCAATGATATGTAAATGACAAAAAAATACAAAGAAGCTATTCTGTCAGTGAATTAGTGAGGTGTATCCAAGCATCTGCATGAGTGGTGAACATCCAACTACCATGTCCAAGAGATAAATCTGCAATGAATCTTATGACTGTTCTAAATAAATTCAGAACATGTATTGGTAGCTTAGGTTTTAATGACAGAAAACGAAACAAAAACATAAACCTGTGATCTCATAATTATACATGATTACAACAAGATAAATATGGAAGAAATATATTCATTTTATCACTCAATTTAAAACTCGAAGATAAATCTCATTATTTAAATCAAAGATATAATGACAACATTTGTATTTTGATGAAGTAAATGATAGATGGTATTTATAATATAAACCTCCTACACATCATAGATCATTTAATCTAAAGACATCAGACCTGCACATGTAACAAGATTATAAAAAATATAAATAACAACATTATAAATAAAAGGCTAAAGACAAAATGCATATATGTCGTTCTATTATTTTTTTGGATTAACTTGTCCATTCTGTAGTCCTGGAAGAATATTTTTGGATAATAGACTTTAAAGATTGGAAAAATTAATACATAGATGATAATAATTAACCATGTATTGATAAAATATACTAAAGCTAATTTAAATCAATGCATAATCAATTATTCAAAGAATATGAAGATATTATAATGAAAAAGAAACCATTTTACTCATAGGACAAAAGTCATTAAGAAACCTGAAATTCCATATTCTTCTTTGAAAATACTCACCCATTCTCCCAAAGATTCCAGCGATCCCTTACTCCATTTGAAAAGAAATAAAAAGTTTACAAAATATATAATACAAAAAAGAAAAAGGATAAAAATCCTCCTCTCCAATTCTTTGATCTCCTTGGCTCTGAACTTTCTCATATATTTATATAATGAATGAACAGTCTGGGCGTCACTATTAATTTACTACCTGAAATTTTCCTCGTAAAAAGACAACAATATCTCTCAAATTGTGCATTTTTGGGGGAAAATCTCTAAGCGTAAGGTAAATGGGTCCATTTCAGTTCTGGGTTTTCAACCGTTTCTTCAAATTCCTCACGGTTTGGCTACAATCAGTTTTTCGAAATCGCCTCTCTGATATTGACGCCTTTCCAAATTTTATCTGTTGTTGCTCATAAAATTATTTGTAGCAATCCAAAATTATTTTGGATCAATCATCTTGAACATATTTGGATAATAAAATCAAGTCATGATCATATCCGTATCAAATATTTGATAATAGAAAACTGTGAAACAAAAAGAAACCTAGATTAATAACCTGAAAATTGTGAATAAAACAAAATCTAGAAAAATAAAAAATGAATTTAAACTAACTATAAGTTATAAACAAACATTTTTTATAATTTGCTTTCAAATATGATCTTAAAATTCTAGAAGATTCAAGTTAATGGAGAAGAGAAAAATATTAATTTTGGTTTTTTACAAAATCAAACAAATGATAGATAATTCTTTTATTATTATTATTTTGAAATGAGATGCAAAATAAAAAAATAATTTAATTAATTAATATCACCAAATGATTTCATGAAAATGGGAAATCAACCAAGATATTATTTGATGGAGTATTGAACACATTATTCAAAATAGTCAAACTTGTTAATGAGCAAAAGAAAGAACACATAATCATAATTTAAACGAAAGTAAACAATTGAGAAAAATTAATGTTTTTGTTTAAATTGAGATTGCTATGCTCGTTTCTAAATTTTGACATATACTCTTGTAATGAATGTCTCATACTACAGTGAATGTCTTAAGTTTTTCTCAAAGCAAGTCAAGGTATGGAACTATTTGAAAATGTTGATTCTGTAGCTCATCATATTAATCAAGATTCTAATGTGGGCCCTTTAAATTTTGTAAAACTTTAGGGGGAGTTGTTGGGGCCCAACAAATTGTGACTTACTGGGTGAAGCAGTTATCTTTGATCTGGTAAGATTTGATCTCAGGAAGAAAGGAATAAGACTGATAAAAGGATTTAAGTTCCCTGAAATAAATTCACTCTGAGACCATATAGTATTAGGATAAGCTCAATGTTATAACCAGACAATAGAATTTTCTTTGCAGAAGATTATGACCTGAAATAATGTCTTAATCAAAGAGTCACGATGTTTATAAAAGAACTTC
>ML777856.1:229197-244267 GCA_009831015.1 Picea engelmannii | reverse complement strand
TCTTTGATCAGAAATATATTGATTCAAAAAGAAAGATAAGAAGAAAACTCATTCAAAATAATCAAAGAAAACAAAAACACATAACAAACCAAATCAAATTTTATTAATGGGATTCAAAATAAGAAGTACACAAAATCAAAACAGCAAAATAAAACTTTTCATTAAACGATTTTGGCCAAAGATAAACTTGAGTTTTTGTATCCATTATCATCTCACTGTAAAATAAAGGAAGAATTGAATCATATAAAATATCATGTGTGAGCAAGTCCTTTTCTTAAGATAGTGATGCATAAGATATTACTTTGACCAAACATAATTATTAAAAATAAAAAAGAGACTAAAAGAAAATAGAAAAATCCTTATTAAGATGAGTGCAGTCCTACTCGTGGCACCTTGGGTTAGGGTTGAATTGATAGTTCAAATTTACTTATCTCTTTACTTTCCATTTAAAATTTTCATGATGATACTGCGTTTTTGAAAAGAAATATTCAATGAAAAGCAGAGAGAAAAATATTTAAAGTGGACTTCCCTCACATCATTCATATTATGGTTCTCTTGGTGTACCCACTTGTGTTCATAACTGCATTATTACACAAAGAAATATTGAGAAAGAAAACTAAAATAAAAACTACTCCTAAACCTAGTCTAACTACTAAATAGATAAAAACGCTAAGTAAAATCATATTTCCAATGTAGCCACAAGAGTATCTTCAATCCTACAAGGCATATAAAGTCAAAAATCAGAATAAAAGATTCTAGTATTTGCAGATACAAAAGAAATATGCCATGCTTACCTCCTATGTATTCTTTTAAAAACAAAACAAGCACAACCTTACCATTCTTTTGAAACTTCTTGATGTATGAATCCTCCAACCATTCTGCAATCTGGTTGTGTTATGGGTCATAATGGCATGGAAGAACATAAGTAAGTTTGGAAAACTTGTCAATATTATGGGGACCTGACATAACCATCTGCCAAAGCCGAAATGCCCCATCCTTCTGACAATTCTCCAAGTGTTCATCAATTTCTTCACATGGAGGATCTAAAAAAATCATGTGATGCTTACTTCCTAAATATTTAGGTAGAAACAAAGCAAGCACAACTTTATCTTTATTATGAAGATTTTTTAGATACGAATCTTCAAGCCATTGTAAGATCATGTCATAAAAATTAGGATGCAAATTATGACTTTGATGAAATGGATATATCAATGGGGAACACATCATAAGAGGATGCATGACATCAGTTAGATTATTAGTTTGAATGCTTCCTTTGATGAGATTGATCGTTTCAAAATGTGAAGCATAAACATTAAAATTCAAACTAATCAAAGAACGAATATGCAATGTAGAATATTTGGTTTCCATAAGGATGAGTGCATTATCTTGAAATCATGTAAAATCATCTTGCAACATGTCCTTTTTCCATTCAAGTGATGAAAGTGAAAGAGCATCAAATCCGATTTGATAAGTGTTATGTTTGGAATTAGTTTAACCAAATTTTGGCATATCGAAAAGATTGGATTGTGGTGGCAAAGAGTAAGATACCATGGGTAAAGTATCAAATGCACCATAATCTAAGAAGAGATCGAGATATAAAGAGTAAAAGGAATTAGAAATAAACACATGAAAAGAATATCTTGAGCTATGATATTTAACAATGGTATTCTCAAGACATTCCTCTTCATTTTCCTTAAAACTTTCACTCTGTTTTGGTGATAAATTCTTTAACATAATATGATCATCTAAATTTGCCTCATGTACGATAGATAATTCAAAACTTTCATGGAAAACATATGATATTTCATGTTGATAAGGTACAATTTGTAGATGAGGGTTTAAGGTTACTTCTTCCAATTGCAGATCTACATCTCTAATCAGTTTCATTGGAATGTTAGAATGCTTAAGATAATTTTCATCACCTAAGTCTTCTTCAATAATTCGAATTTAAATACTGATTAGAGCAAGAGTTAGGAGAATGAGGACATTCACCTTGAACCAACATCGAATCTTCTTCCACGATGGTCGAGGACTGAAAATACAATGATTTAGAGGAAAAACCAATTTGATTGTCAGTAAGAACATTTTCAATAGATTCTACCTCCCTTGCTTGTTCAACATTTTTGGATGGATCCCTCTCATCCTGTGAACACAATTCTTCTTGCAATTGAGTGATAGTATTTGTAACTGCTTCATCATTTGTGATCGAATATGACTGGATGCAAGCATCATAGAGGAGATTTAATACAAATGACATGTCATCAAGATTAAATTTACAAATAACATGATGGATTTTTGTCGAAAATCCTTTTGAAGATGAACCACCATTGATTAACAAAGTCTGAAATTCTTCACATAATTGATTGTAATCATAGATTTCAAAAGCATCTAAAAATTCATCCACAAACTGAAACCAATAAAAAATGTGATATGATGGAAAAGACTCAAACCAATGTTTAATCTGACCCCTGAAAGTAAAAGCAAACAATTTGCACAAAACCTTTAAATCAGAAATATCATGCTTGATGCATTTACACCAAAACTTGTTAATATGGTCTTTTGAAGATACATTCCCCCCACCATCAAAGGTGAGTTTGGACAAGAGAGAGACTATGTTGTTGGGAATATCAGGTATTGAGAAATGGAAAGTATGTTCCAACACAGTGATTTGGGGATCCATGGGAAATTAATTAAATTCGAAACAAAGAATCCTATAAGGCCAGCTTGTCAGTCTGGCCCTCCTTCTAGCGCCATTTGTTGATGGACGAAATTGACCATCCGTCAACTAGAAGAGCAAGTCCAGTATGGGGTTTCCTAAATAACCTAAGTCGTTTGGTGTAACTCGTTCTGATGGGTTTAATGGATCCGTTAGCTAATCTAAGAATCCTAAAAGAAACGAATAAAAGAGAGAAATAACTAACTAATTACTAAACACTATATATATATGTACATATTCTCTAATGTAACTATAGTTGTTGTATTTAAGTAGACGATATACAAGTCTCGTTTATTTACATGATTTACAAGATGCAAGTTTTAATCGAAACTAACGAAAATCAATGGAAAAATGATTGCTTCTAGGAAGCAGATAAAGAAAACACATAAAAATATTTATTGTTTTTCTTTTATAAATTTAAAGAATCTTGCAAAACATTTAATGAACCATGAACATGTGGATAGTCAAAGATGAACCATACATTCTGATTTCAATGATATGTAAATGACAGAAAAATACAAAGAATCTATCATGTCAGTGAATTAGTGAGGTGTATCCAAGCATCTGCATGAGTGGTGAACATCCAACTTCCATGTCCAAGAGAGAAATCTTCAATGAACCTTATGATTGTTCTAAATAAATTCAGAACATGTATTGGCAGCTTAGGTTTTAATGAAAGAAAATGAAACAAAAACATAAACCTGTAAGCTCATAATTATACATGATTACAACAAGATAAATATGGAAGCAATCTATTCATTTTATCATTCAATTTAAAACTCAAAGATAAATCTCATTATTTAAATCGAAGATATAATCACAAAATTTGTATTTTGATGAAGCAAATGATAGATGGTATTTATAGTATAAACCTCCTACACATCATAGATCGTTTAATCTAAAGATATCAGACGTGCACATGTAACAAGATTAAAAAAAATATAAATAACAACATTATAAATAAAAGGCTAAAGCCAAAATGCATATGTGTCATTCTATTAATTTTTTGGAATCACTTGTCCATTCTATAGTCCTGGAAGAATGTTTTTGGATAATAGACTTTAAAGATTGGAAAAATTAATACATAGATGATAATAATTAACCATGTATTGATAAAATAGACTAAAGCTAATTTAAATCAATGCATAATCAATTATTCAAAGAATATGAAGATATTATAATGAAAATGAAACCATTTTACTCACAGGACAAAAGCTATTAAGCAACCTGGAATTCCATATTCTTCTTTGAAAATACTCGTCCATTCTCCCAAAGATTCCAGCCATCCATTACTCCATTTGAAAAGAATAAAAAGTTTACAAAAGATATAATATACAAAAGAGAAAGGATAAAAATCCTCCTCTCCAATTCTTTGATCTCCTTGGCTCTGAACTTTCTCATATATTTATACAATGAATGAACAGTCTGGGCATCACTATTAATTTTCTACCTAGAATTTGCCTCGTAAAAAGACAACAATATCTCTCAAATCATGCATTTTTTGGGGAAAATATCTACGAGGAAGGTAAATGGGTTCATTTTGGTTCTGGGTTTTCAACCGTTTCTTCAAATTCTTCATGGTTTGGCTGCAATCAGTTCTTCCAAATCGCCTGTCTGATCTTGACGCCTTTCCAAATTTTATCTATTGTTGCTCATAAAATTATTTGTAGCAATCAAAAATCATTTTTGGATCAATCATATTGAACGTATTTGGATAATAAAGTCAAGTCATGATCAGATCCGTATCAAATATTTGATAATAGAAACATGTGAAACAAAAAGAAACCTAAATTAATCACCTAAAAATTGTGAATAAAACAAAATCTAAAAAAATAAAAAATGAATTTAAACTAACTATAAGTTATAAACAAACATTGTTTATAATTTGCTTTCAAATATGATCTTAAAATTCTAGAATTTTCAAGTTAATGGAGAAGAGAAAAATATTAATTTTGGTTTTTTACAAAATCAAACAAATGATAGATAATTCTTTTATTATTATTATTATTTTGAAATGAGATGCAAAATGAAAAAATAATTTAATTAATTAATATCACCAAATGATTTCATGAAAATGGGAAACCAACCAAGATATTATTTGATGAAGTATTGAACAAATTATTCAAAATAGTCAAACTTGCTAATGAGCAAAAGAAAGAACACATAATCATAATTTAAACGAAAGTAAACAGTTGAGAAAAATTAACGTTTTTGTTTAAATTGAGATTGCTATGCTCGTTTCTAAATTTTGACATATACTCTTGTAATGAATGTCTCATACTATAGTGAATGTCTTAAGGTTTTATCAAAGCAATACAAGGTATGGAACTATTTGAAAATGTCGATTCTGTAGCTCATCATAATTATCAAGATTCTAATGGGGGCCCTTTAAATTTTGTAAAAATTTAGGGGGAGTTGTTGGGGCCCAACAGAACGTGCAACACATTCTCAAATATTTTGTTGGTGAGTTCAATCCTACCTTTGCCAGTGACCTCAACTGGAGAGTTTTCCCCCATTAGAATGGGAGGACCTTTGCATGCATAAAATGAATAATATATTGTTTTTTTTGTAGCCATGTGGTGTGATGCTCCTGAATCTACAATCCAAGCATCGAGAGAGGATTTGATGGAAATCAAGGCATGGCTAGAATTTTCTTTCTTGGGATTCTGATCTTCTGGATTCTTCTTCTTGGCACCCTTGGGGATGCGAGCTCCAAGGTTGTTTTAATGAATTATTTGGGTTATTAGATATATCTGTTTATTCATACATGTGTATTCTAGATGGAATCCTTTTTGGCAGTATGTGCATTTCCCCCTTTTCTTCCCTTTTGATCTAGAGGCATCATTGAAGGGTTTTGAGTACCCTTCCTTCCCCGGATTTCCATGAGCCTTCCTTTTGTATTTATCTTTAGATTTATGATATTGATGACCGCTTCCATATTGCACACTGAGTGCATGTTCCTTTGGGCCTTTGATTTTTCCCATGTTGATGAGATTGATTTGCTCTTGTGTCAGAGATTCGATAAATTCCTCAAGAAAAGGCATCTTCTAGGTGGCTCGAGAGGTGAATATGACTCAGTGGAATGTGGATACAAACATTGAGAATTCAGGACCAGGTTTGCAGAGAATGGTGAGAACTATTTGTTTCTCCTCCTTATATTTATGAACCCCACAAGCCTTGAGTTGCGATAGTAAATCCTTAAATTTGGTAAAGAAATCTTGGAGATCATCAACTCTTTTTGGATCCAATGTGAGAAATTAAACCTTGAACATGTGTCCCCTCATCTCATCCTGTTTTCCAAAGATCCCTTCCATGGTGGCCTAGGCTTCGTTGGGGGTTTTATAGGAAGATATGTGAAAGAGGAGATCAGGATAAATGAGACTGCAAATTGTTATGAATGCTTCATCCATTTGATTTAGATACTTGGATTTTTCTATGGATGATGTTGGTTTTTTCTTTGTGTTCAATCACTTTCTTTGAATATGCATGATCATATTCTCCTTCCATGCAAACAAGTTGTAAGGTGTAAGAATGAATTCTTTTGGGAATTCCATTTTTCCATTGTCTTCAACCTTCAGTACCTACAAAAAATAATTTGGTGTGGATTTTCCATAACAGTCCATCGAATCTGATACCATGTAAATGTGTTGAACCTACAAAAATTATATCTATCTGGGAATTAACATACACAATTGCAGAGAAAATAGAAGAAAAGAGAAGCAGTAGAGAAATAATGGAAGAATTGTCATTGACCAAATGAATGAATGATAATCTACACATGATATACTCTGTATAACCAAACCAATGCGCACTGGAGGAGAAGCCAATGCACCATAGTGGTGGTCTAGAGTGATTTGGACACACACCAATAGTTACGAGAGTAAACTACCACGTAGTCTAGTCTCTCGAGTAGTTATGGGAGTGAATTGTCACCTAACTGAGTCTTCAGTTAACTGACTGAAACATAGTGAAGTGAGGAGGAGATCAGGGAATCATGTTTAATACGCTAGTATAGTTATGATAACAAGTAAAATTCACATTAGTTGGTGATGATCCCAATGCTACATGGTGATAATTCCAATGTAGCATCTAGACTCCACTCAACTAATCAAACTGAAGTGAAAACTGAAGAGAATATTCTTCCTAAAATATAGGAGACTAAATAATGACTAATAAACATAGCAAAAACCTTAGGAAAAATAAATCTTGGGTGTGTGTTAAGTAACTCCAACATCGACGTGGTACAAATATATCCATGTGAATAGATGATTTGATGTCGAACATGGTAGAAACCACTTGATTACCAATCATTGAGGTAAATCATTAACAAGCGCAAGGGAAATCACCAATGATGTCAATGACTCCCAAGGTACTCTAGTGCATTCCATCGAATGTGAATAAATGAGATGAAGTCGAACATTCGAAAAATTATCCAATGAGAGGTCAATGATGTAAATCTATTGTTGAAAGAGAGGAGGCATGCCATTGAGGCATGCAGGTCCCAAGGTACTAACTGGTTTGTAAGTCTAATTATCAAATAATGTGTTGAAGTCGATATGGAAAGACTCGTCAAATAAGGGAATTGATGTATCCCCCATCATCAACACAAAAATGACACAGGAAAGTCATGTAAGATGGTGAATCAAATGAGTATGCACTAAAAAAAAAAATGGAAACTATAAATACTGCAGATGGATGGTTTTAACTGAAACTTCCCTTGAACATGATGAGGCACAAAAACTAACTTGGCAACATTAACTCTACAAGTACCAAAAATGTAATTTGATGACAATAAGAGCACTCTTCGACTAGATGAAAAAGTATGTTGACACATGGAATTGGTATGAATCATAGAAAAGTGGATTACTCAACTGTAATATGATATGAAAAAAGGTGCCATGTTCAAGGAAGACAACATCTTCCATAAAGGATTCCCAAAAACTTGACCCACTTCCTTCAATTTTTCCCTCACCAAGATAGATGAGTACCTATTTCTCATTTAACGAGCTCGATGAGGGTAACACATGCTCGATATAACAAACCTTTGGTAAGTTCCTCTTCCTTTATTTAACGATCTGGAAGAAGTAAGGGTTCATTCCCATATGGGTCCTTCAATGTGTAGTTTAGTGAGTTGAGAGAAGGACAAATCGATGGTTTTTCATGTTTATAGAGTCTGAAAAGAACTTAGAGGTGAATCCATGGATCAATTTTTCATAAATTTGGTCTCCCAAGGATAAAAAACGTGTAAACAAATACATGGGATAACTCTTCTAATCATGCTTGATTAGAGTGTTCCTATTTCATAATTAATCTCGCTATGCTAAAAAAGAGATAAAATATGACTCGAAAGACGCCCTTTCAAACCTTTTAACGAGTGTGAAATGAAGCAATATCACTCGATAATATTTTTGTGTTTAGAGAGTCTGAAAAGAGCTTAAAGGAGACTCCAAAGAGTTCCTTTCTCATATATATTTTACAAGTCCTAAAAAGAGATAAAAGTGCACTTGGTAACCTATTCTCACATATCTACGAGCATGAGAAAGAACAAAGAATATGCTCAGTGTTACACATAAAAAATTACTCATTTCAATGATGACCTATTGTCTTCATTACAAGTGTCGCATTTTATCTATAAGTGTCGCAAGTGTCGCATACATCATACAATCATCTTGCTTATGTCGTATCCTGAATAACATCACAAGGACACTTGAGACAACCTCAGAGACTGGTTAAATAAGGAGAAATCATTTGACAAAGAGTACAAAGATTTTACCATGAAAAAGACCACTTAAAAGCCATTTTTGAAGGCCAACGCTCCTTTACCCACTGTCAGGGAGTTCCAATGCTCCCCTACCCACTATCATGGATTCCTATCACTTCCCCACCCACTGTCAATGAGTGTCAATGAGTGTTAGCACTCCTTTCCCTCATTTGGGGGAGCGTTTCAATGCTCTGTGCCCCATTATTGGGGAGCGCTGGGCTATTTGAGGAAATCTTGGGCTATTGAGGAAAATCAGGGAAAGATCCCCCTCATCTCTAGAGTTGGTTGGATTCAAATCTGAGGTCAAGGCTGGATCTTAAGGAAGATCCACAACTAATGGAGAATGATCCTTAACCTATCCCAAGTATCTCTAAGGTGGTTGGGTCTCTCCAAGCCTATACAAGGAGGCCTCCTCATGGTGAAATGAATGGAGATATTGAGAGATACCTAACTTATGATCTCGTAAGGAAGGACGAAATCGAAGGCATAACACTTATGATCTCATAAGGGAAATAATTAGTGAAGCATAGTCATTTTGTTTGTGGATCATTTGAGCAAGGGGTTGGACAAGAAGATCTTGGTGAGGCTGTTTCATCTGCATCAAAGGTTTGTAAGTATCTCTATTGAGTTCTCATTAATACATGTGATTAGCCATTTTCCTTCAATATTGTGTATTCCTACATCAACTTGTCTTTAATGGATAGATCTAGTTTCAAAATAATCGTATTAGAATATGAATCATTCTTTGTCTTTGATTGGATTGCAGGACCTGTTGAAGATCTTGTGGATCAGAGATCAACTTGGAACTAGGCAAAGACAAACATCATAAAATGGTACATCTTCTTCCTCTTCTCTATAGATTAGTTTATCTAGGTTTAAAGGGATGTTAGTGACCAAAGTTAGCACCTTTATGTATTGGTTATAGGGGTCTAGATCCAAGAGGAATTTCACCTATCCGCAAGGGTATTTTCCTGTAATAGAAATTGGCGACTCCACTGGTAGAAGCTGCACACAACCATTAAACAAATATTATGATATGTTTCAAACCCAAGGCAAACATACCTATGCTCGAAAAAGTCTAAAAAGTACTTCAGTCACCAGTTTTCATCTTCTAACTTCGCACTTTGGGGGGAAATCTATTACACATCAAAAGTACTCATCTTAATGATGACCTATTGTCGTCATTACAAGTGTCGCAAGTGTCACATTTTAACCATAAGAGTCGCAAGTGTTGCAGACATCATACAGTCATATTTCTTATGTCGTATCCTAAACGACATCATAGGGATGCTTGAGACACCCTCAAAGACTAGTTAAAGAAGGAGAAATCATTTGATGAAGAGTACAAATATTTTACCATGAAAAATACCACTTAAAAGTCATTTTTGAAGGGAAACGCTCCCCTACCCACTGTTAGGGAGTGCCAACGCTCCCCTACTCATTGTCATGGAGTGCTAGGGATCCTCTACCCACTATCAAGGAGTGCCAGTTCTCCTTTCCCTCCTTTGGGGGAGAGTTGTAATGTTGTCTGCCCCATTCTGGAGGAGCGCTAAGCCATTTGAGGAAATCTTGGGCTGTTAAGTAAAATCAGGGAAAGAGCCCCCTCATCTCTGGAGTTGGTTGGATTCAAATCTCAGGTCAAGGCTGGATCTTAGGGAATATCCACAACTGATGGAGAAGGATCCTCAACCTATCCCAAGAATCTCTAAGGTGGTTGGGTCTCTCCAAGCCTATATAAGGAGGCCTCCTCATGGTGAAATGAATGGAGATATTGAGAGATACCTAAATTATGATCTCATAAGGAAAGAGGACATCAAAGGCATCAAAATTATGATCTCATAAGGGAGATAACTAGTGAAGCATAGTAATTTTGTTTTTGGATCATTTGAGAAAGGGGTTGGAAAAGGAGAGCTTGGTGAGGTTGTTGCATTTGCATCAAAGGGATGTAAGTATCTCTATTGAGTTCTCATTAATACATGTGTTTGACATGTTTCCTTCAATATTGTGTATGCCTACATGAACTTGTCTTTAATGGATAGATCTATTTTCAAACTAATTGTAGTACAATAGGAAGCATGCTTTGTATTTGATTGGATTGAAGGATCTGTTGAAGAGATTGTGGATCAGAGCTCAACTTGGAATTGGGCAAGGACAAACATCATAAAAATGTAGATCTTCTTCCTCTTCTCTATAAATTAGTTTAGCTAGGTTTAAAGGGATGTCAGTGACCAAAGTTATCACATTTCTATCTTGGTTATAGGGGTTTATATCCAAGAGGAAGTTCAGCTGTCTACAGGGGGATTTTCCAATAACACCCGATAACTTATTATCATGTATTTGTGAGCACAAGAAAGAACACAGACTAAGCTCGTTATAGAAAATGACTACTATGTTACGATGGGAATGACCTTCGAATGAGGATCAATCCTAGTAGCATGTATCTCTAGAGTTAGTTTCACCCCAACTTATTTGGTAGAAGTTGGTGGTTTTTCTTTAGCATGATATCCAACAGTTGGAAATCTGCCCCCCAAGCGTCGTTTCCTCTGACGATTCTTCTTATTTCCTTGTTTAGGTTTCTGGTTACTAATGGAAACATTTTCACTAGGATGAGGAAAGGAAGGTTCAAGTAATCGATACAGAGTGAGAATCGATTGTAATGGAGGGGGGTCTATTTCATTTTTTAATGATATTGACAGAGACAATGAACGATGCTCGTCGATACCAAGTACTACCAAGGGATGAGATGAATCGAAGGATTGTTGTACGTGAGCCAAAATCATGTTTAAGGTGAAACCTGCATGGTGGGAGGAGAAGGCAAAGGAAAAACACCCATGAAAGAGGAATCCTTGAGAAGACCTACACCTACACTCTCAAAATTATTTTGTCCTAGAAAAGGGACATTATTTGTTGCAACATTGTTGAGATCTAGAGTTGTATATGCAAGTTGGTCAACAGTGATAATATTTCCTTGATGGGGAAATCATAAGATACAAAACACCAAAGATGCGATGATAGTCATTTCATAGAACTAACTATGACAAAGTAACAAATTATAATCCAGGAGTGCGTCGACAACTTTGATATCAACCGAAATAGTATAGCCCTTCAAAGTCACAACGAAATATTGCATGAGTCTGTGAGGTTGGAAACCATGTCCATCAAATGATTTCAGGGTGGTAGGGGATGCGTTAAGTGTAGGAGAACCAAGGGCTCTCAAACAAGGAAAATACATGACACAATTCGAGGTATCATCATTCAAAATAGTACAATGGATGTTATTTCCACCAACCAAAACTTGAATTTGGAATGCTAAGTGGTTGAAGGATTTCTCCTTAAGATAATCCATATTAAACATAATCAGGCTCGACTCCTTAGGATCCATGGCTCCAATGGCTGACAACAAGGTTCCATGTTGACTTGGACAATGTTGTAGAAATTTGAGGGTTGATATAGCACAAGGATCTTGTGACAAATATTCAACTATGTTGTAGTTTTGGGCAACGTGAGAATTTGTATTAAATGTCACTTTTCAAATTACGCTCTTGGGAGAGCGCAATGTTTCATCAGAAATTATCTTCTCAATCTGAAGATGATTAGAATATGGAGGAGGAGTAGATTTAGAAGGTTGGTCGACATCCTTCCCTTTAGTCTGATCACCTGGAGGAGTTTCATATGTATTTGCACGAGTTGTGACATTAACCATATTAAACATGTAAACCTCAAAGGCGCTTGTGGAAGCATCCCCATGGTGGGAATGACCCGGGTCGCATCCTTGCGGAGGGACATGGTTTTGTGCAACCAAATTTTTCTTTTGAACTGGTTGGGAGGTAGCCTTGAGATATTTAGAGACAACCTCACAATGAGGGAAGTCTTTCATGTAGTTTTCTTCCTCACAAGTCATACAAGGAGATTTAGGTTTCCTTGTCGGATGAGTATCAACAGAGTTAGGATTATATTTCTCATTAGAATCTTTCTTGGATTTTCCCTTTATTTTATTCTTACCTCCTAGTTGTTGAGAAGAAGTGGATTGGATCACATTCAGCTCAGAGGTTTGAGTAGGAGTGGAAGTAGTTGTGGTGTTTGGAATAGAGCTAGGCTTCAGAGAAGTTCTTGACATATCACTTGACAGATGAGGAGAATTAGGGATGAGATTGTAAAGTGTGTCAAAGTAGGAGTAAACCAAGTCCAAATACTATTCAAAGTTGATATCCTTCTCCTCAGTAACTATTTTCCCCATAGAAACATCATGGGATATGGGAGGCAAGAGTGACTTTGTTAACCAATCCACGAGGATTTGGTCTGGAATTGGATCTTTAATCAATCGTCTCTATCATCTCCACTCATGAATATGATCAGAGATGTGAGTGGACGAGGATTTTGGGAGAGAGATCAAAATTTATGTACCATATAGGAAACTAAAAATGCGTCAGGAAATCCATAGCAAGAGAGTTAATGTCGACAAAAGAGTTACACGATAGTTCAAAATACCATTTTTCTGCCGCACCTATAAGTTTTCTCTAAAAACGTCTAAGATGAATGGAATCATCCATCAAAGAGTTGGAAGAACACCATAAGTGGAAAGTCATAACATGATTGTTAGGATCTTCCCTAGGTTTTTCGTCGAATTCCATAATGTCGGAAGGCAATTTGGCAGGGATGGTGGACTAAAACGGGACATGAAGAATGGGATTGTTTGTTAAACGTGACAGATTCAGTAGATCTAACGTAGCCAAGAATAGTAGTTTCCAGTTAGTTTGTTGATACTGGTGATAACCATATTTTGTTGGAACACCAATAGGACCATATCCAGGTTGTGGTGAGATGACAAAAATAGATGGTCCTCCCATATAAGGTAGTTGTTCGGGTTGTTCACCTATTTAAGGTGGTTGTCTTGTTTTTCCACCCATGTATTGTGATTGAATAGATGGACCTCCTAGGTACTACGGTTGACCTGTTGGTCCTCCTATGTATGGTGGTGGAAGGGATTGTTGCATTTGAATCGTGGGGATTATGGATTGATAGGGCATAGTTCCTTGTGGAGGAATTCCTATCAGATTGGGTTGAGTCCAAAAATGATTCAGAACTCTTGGATATGGATGTCGACGATACAAACCAGTTGCGATGTTCCCCAACCACCAAGAGGCTGGGAAACATCACTACAGGGCATCTCTCTTAACTATGATACCAATATTTTTTAACACCCCCAGGCCACCTAGGTTGAGCCATGTTATCTTGTAGAAATAAAAATTATCATCTGTCTATAAATAAAACCATAAACAAACAACATATTTTTCTAATACACAGACTGATGCATAAATAACAGTAAAAGCATACATGCAGTAATTCAGATAAAACCATAGATGTAACAACATATATAAATGCATAGCATGTGAATGAATAGGGAATTCATACTTATATTTTAATTGAGTTCCACCAACTATGTGTAGAACTTCCACGAACCTCCCAACCTTAGACCATGCTGCTCATCACACTCGGTAGTGGGTCAGCCCTGAGCTGGGACTAAGCTCCACACAGGGAAAGGGAATCCTATACTAGGTTGAGGTTACATGAGACTGCACAGTGCAACCAGAAGGATTCTCTCTAGGAGCCTTCTTACACCCACTACTCATGGATTCTCATTCCCCACATGCCTATTCCACTGTGGTTATATGCACCTTTACGGTTCCACAGTCCATCTACTGCTCCACTTTCCTTTCAGGTTCTCAGAAACAGGCCGGATCAAGTATTCTCAGAGATACGTAGCTGGTGCTAAACTCTCTCTAGGAGAAAATCACTTCCCAACAACCTCTCTAACCTGGAGAGAGTTGATCACAAGCCTGACAACTTGCCTCTTCAACCAAGGGCCTAACAACCTACTTCTTCAACCACGGGCTTGACAACATACTTCTTCAACCAGCTTCAACTCAATTATTGCAAGGTGAGGACAACACCAAAGGTTCAATATAGCTCGAGGAATGGAAGAAACCACAATTTGGTAAGGCACAACATGGTTTCAGCAAGTACAAATGTGTTGTGCTTCACAGGAAAACTAAGGTCGGCTTCACTGGTTACTAGTTTCAGAGGTGTGTCTAATATGTAGAGGTTGACGATGGAGACCAAGTGAGTTAGGAGAAGGATGGAAGAATGCAAAGAGAACCCCCCCAATGATCTGAATCTCCAGCTTTAACTACATGTGCCCAGGTGGACACCTATCTTCCTAGAGCTGCATGCACTCCATTTAGCATTTGTTTCCCCTTCCCCAAGAACTTAGGATAACTGGGTTTATTTTTTCCCACTTTAATATTTTCATTTTCAGGAATATATTGTTGATACTAAGAAGGGGTTGAATCAATATCAAGTACAATTTAAAACCATTTTCAATTTATATTTAAACCATTCAACTATATCCAATGAGCAATGAACAATAATATAAGAGTTACACCAATACAACACAATACACCATGCACAATATATGAGAAATAATCAATAGTTATTGTTCAAGGGAAGTAATGACTTCCAAAGGTAGCTATAGCTTCCAAATGTAAAGGGAGGGATAAACCTCCAAGAGGAAGATACAATCCTCCAATATAAAG
>ML777856.1:138377-197629 GCA_009831015.1 Picea engelmannii | reverse complement strand
TTCTTCTTCGAAATGATAGGCAGTCTTTTTCAGTTCTGTACATCATCTATAATTGAGCACCAACTCAATGTGAGGCTGCTACCTATGTTTTACAAGATGCAACTTGTTTGAGAGCTCCAACTCTCTGGTTTCTCTAGCACCTAATAGAAGGAAGCACCAACTCCCTGAGTATTCCAGCACCAACTGGATGGAAGCACCAACTTCCTGAATGTTCCAACACCAACTTGATGGAAGCACCAACTTCCAGTTACACAGGCTCCAACCTGCATAACAGAGAACACATGTTCTCCCTAACACCACCCTACCACCCTGGTTTCTCTGGCCACTACCAGATGGAAGCTACAACTTCCTATGTTCAAGATCCCACTTGAACCTCTGAGGACAATAGTCCTCCCGAGCACCTCCCAACCTCCCTTAAATATTAATGGTTAAATACACTTTCAATTTTACAGATAAATCAGTTCTTACCAGTCTTTCTTTGTTCTTTAATTCAGGTCTTCTGTTCACTGTTCTGCTACTCTTCTCTTATTCAACAGGTCTGCTCTGTATCATGTCTTCTGTCATTCTGCTCTTCTTCTGTTCTTTCCATCATGTTTCTCTTCTTCTGTTCTCGTTCTGCGCAGTTCCTTCATTGCTTACTATTCCTCTGCTCATCTTCTTTTTCTTACTGTTTACACATTTTTCATTCAGAACGATCAATCAAATTCAGTCTTCTTCATTTTCTTTTATACACCTTTCTTTAACGATTCCACTTCCCCTTCCAATGGGAAATCCAACGACATCTGTCTTGGCAACTGAAACACTAACCAATTCATCATTCTCAGTCGGTTTCGCTTAACTAATTTACAACTGAAGCGTTAATGTGTGAGTAAGAACAACAACCCTCCGATCAAGGCTTGATCCAACGGTTCAGATCCCATCGGGATTTCACTCATCGCGATTTCGGCATTCACACTGTCGAGAGCACATGTACTAGGAACCTCCGATACTTCGATCCCCGATATGCTCCTTTCCCAAGGCTTAGCCCCTTCTGGCTACACAATGGTCCATGTGACCAGCTATCACGTGACCACCACCCTACCTCTCGAAAATGTGCGCTAGCCCTCCTGGCTAGAATGGGGTCCATATGACTTGTCTCCGTGTGACCTCGGTCATATCATTCCATCGGAGTTTCGCCACTCACGATGTCATTGTACACATGCCTCTTGGAGTCCCGATCCCCGATTTCCCGATGACGGAGATCAACAGTCCAGATCTAGTTCTTATCCAACGGTTGTGATTACTTCGTGAAATCGCATTTCACGATTTCGGAGTTCTTGATGCATTGTGTTCTTGACATATCAAATCCCGATCCCCGAAACTCCGATGCCACCTGTCCTCTACGCTGTCATCACACATGATTCGACACGTATTAAACACTGCCACGTGTCACTCTGATTCATTACTTGTATGTGTCTGAAGTGTTAGATATGCCTGATACCTTTCATCACCTGGTTGTGCCACGTGTCGCTTAGCTGACGTGGTCTGTTGACGTGGGTCGAGTCGATGTTGATCTGATGGTTTAGATTCCGTCGGGATTTCGCATATCACAAAATCGGGGATTTCGTTGTAGAGTGAACTTTGCATTATGAAATCTCGATCCCCGAATTGCCGATGAGGCCTCCTGGCTGCCACGTGTCCATACAGATGAACGGTCCAGATCCCTGCTTGATTTAACAGTTGCGATTAAATCACGAAATCACGTCTCGCGATTTCAGGGTTTTCATTGTCGAGCGAACAGAACATTTCAACGTTCCGATCCCTGATTTTCTCCTTTGGGTTATCTCTCTCGCAAATTTTATAGATCTGACGACCCTCGTTCTTTTGGGAAAATTGTATGAGATCCTACGGTCACTGACTCTTCTTCCTTTTTCCTCTATAAGCTCTTGCTGCGCGCGTTTTCTTCAAGGCTGTTCCTCCTGAGCTTTTACTTCCAAATCCCCACGGGGTTTTATCCTTCTTATCCTTTTGTCTCTACTGTTGCCATTAATGAAAACAACCATCACTGCATTCTATCCACTGAATTTGCCAACAAGAAACGCCCAAATTTCATTGTTGAAACCCCCATTTCTTATGTTATGGTTGCCATGGTGTGTTCCTAGTTTTTTTTCCATCATTTTAGATCGGGCTTACCTCCTACCACTACCATCAAAACCCACAGATGTTTTGAGTCACTCTTGTTACAATCTATTCAATCCCGTTTTTGCCTGCGAGAGACACGTTTTTGTGGGAACGTTTATGAGAAAACCGTGACGAATTAAATCAAACCCTTGAAAAACCATAATGTAAATGGGCCCTTTTACATTCATCGTGAGCAGTTTCTCCAGAAACTGGATCATTGCAGAGATATGTCTCGATCTTTGGAGGGAAATTTTCCATATTTTTCGTTCTGGTTGAGGTAAATGCTTTTTTTATTTTTATTTTTATTTTTCTATAGAAATTCCTGTAGAAACCTCTATAATGGATAAACCTATGATAGAAAATCCCCTTAAATTCTTGAATGGTAAACCATAGTCTTTGGATTAAAACCCTCGTGAAGGGACAACACCCGATCAGTCCGATTAGTTTTTTTGTGAACAACATGATGCTAGTTCCAAGGATACTAAATCAATTTAGATCGACTTGGTTTTCTAATATTAATAGTAATACTGGCTACATAATTGAGAGATTTTGTAGCCAAGTCAATTTCTCATATAAAAATTTGGAAATTGTTAGTTAAATAAATATCTAATTTGCACATTTCATTTTGCTTTTAGGATAAGATGTATCATGTGAATTGGAGCATTGTTGGACTTAGTCAGTTAGCCATCTCTTTTGGCTTATTTTGTAAATCAAAATAGAACTTTCATAATTTTGAGGTTATAGTTTGATTTTGAGTGGTTTTTAGACCCTTTATCTTTGTAACTTTTAGATCCTTTTGAGATCTGATCCTATCTTAAAAGATAGAATGTTTAGCTTACATAAACTCTTTAAATACTTTGTACTTTGATGGAAAATCACCTTGGCTGAGAGCAACAGATGGACAAGTAATTCCATGACTTAATATAATCACATATACACATTTTGTCTTTAGAATTTTGTTTATAATGTTGTTGTTTATGTTTTGTTAACATTGTTTCATGTATAGGTCTGATATCTTTAGATTAAATGATCTATGATGTGCATGATGTTTATATTATAAATACCATCTACAACTTGCTTCTCAAAATATAAATGTTGTGATCATATCTTCAATCAAAATAATAGGATTTGTCTTTGAGTTTTAATTGAATGATAATATGCACAGGTTTCTTTTAGATTTATCTCACTGCAATCATATGTAATTATGAAATCACAGGTTTATGTTTGTGTCTCCTTTTCTGTCATTAAAACTTAAACTGCTAATATATGTTATGAATTTATTTAGAATAGTCGTAAGGTTCATTGCAGATTTCTCTCTTGGACATGGCAGTTGGATGTTCACCACTCATGCAGATGCTTGGAGAAACCTCACTAACTCACTGACATGTTAGATTCTTTGTATCTTTCTGTTATTCACATATCACTGAAACTACGATATATGGTTCATCTTTTGACTATCCACATGTTCATGTTTCATTGAAAGTTTTACAAGTTTTTTATAGATTTATGAAGGAAAAACAAAAAAATATTTTTATGTGCTTTCTTTATCTGCTTCTTACAAGCAATTTAGTTTTCCATCGATTTTCGTAAGTTTCGATTAAAACTTGCAGCTTGTAAATAATGTACATAAATGATATTTATCTATATTTTGCTTAAATACACCTACTACAGTTACATTAGAGCATATATACATATATATATAGTGTTTAGTGATTAGATAATTATTTATTTCTTTTATTTTGTTTCTTTTAGGAATCTTAGATTGGCTAACGGAGCCATTAAACCCGTCTGAATGAGTTATACCAAACGGCTTCCGTTATTTAGACAACCTCAGACTAGAATCGTTCTCCCAGTTGACAGATGGTCAATTTCATCCATCAACAAATGGCACTAGAAGGAGGGCCAAGTAACAATATGGACTTGTAGGAACCTTTATTTCGAATGTGTTCAGTTTCCCCATGGATCCCCAAATCACTGTGCTGGAACATGCTTTGAATGTCTCACTACCAGTTATTTCCAACAAGACAACTGATCTCTTTCTAGAACTCACCTTTGATGGTGAAGGGAACACATCTGCAGTAGACCATATTTCTAAATTTTTTTATAAGTGTTTAATACATAAGATCATTGATACTAATATTACATGGAGATTGTTCACTCTCACTTTCCGAGGTCGAGTTAAAATTTGGTTTGAATCTTTTCGGGCTAATTCTATTCATTCTTTGTCTGAGTTTGTATTTGAGTTTTTATCATATTTTAGCAACTATGATTATGATAAATTAAGTGAAGAATTAAGTTGCTTAAGGAAAGAAAATGGTGAATCATTCAATGATTTTGGAATTATGTTCATTCGTGTTTGTACTAGATTCCCTTTGAAAGAAATGTCGCTTATTAATGAGTGGTTTGAATATCTCGTTTCTCTCTCAGACAAGCATGATCAATTAATTGTTAACCAATCTGATTTGAGCACTAACACTCAATCTCAAAATGGTTCAAATTTGCATGTTGATCTTGAAGATTTTGAAGCACCACAATGTTTGTCAACTTCTTTCATTTTGGAAAATCATGAGCAACATCATCTTTTACAAAATGAAATTGTCACCTCTAATCATTGTTTGTCGACGATGTCTCCTCCTGTCAAAGAAGGAACCTTGGCTTTAAAATACGAAAGTTGTCACACTCTCATAGATTTTATAACTGTTTATAAAGTAAAAGAGGCAGAGTGTAAAGTTGATAATCATGTGGACGATAAATCTTTCCCTAATTTAGTTGAACAAATCCATGATCAATCAATAGGAGACAAAATCATTAGTCAGACTATTAATCAACCTTCTATCTCTAGTGATTTTCTCTCAATTTTTCCCTTACATAATGAACCAAATTGTCTCTTAGCAACTATCTCGTATTCTTTGAAAGAGAATACAACAGAGGTTGATCAGTTTATACAAGGAGAGGGGACAAAACCAGATTTCGAAACACATATACCTATCATTTCAAGAGGTGCATTCTGTATCCTTAATTCTTCTACATATTATTCCTTGTACCTTGATATTTTTTATCCTAATGTCGTGCGATTGCATGTTCCATATTACCTTGGAGAGAATTGAACATTATATAATCAGGTACAAAGAGATTACTGAATAGAAGATAAAGAGAGAAATAATTATTCCCATGAACATATTATTTTTTATTCTCATCAATTATCTATGGGTAAATCAAGAAATGATTTGAAAGAGTCTCAAATTGCATCTTCCATTGATACATCTCAATTTGTGTTTCGAGAAGGATCTAAATTTTTCCATGATCAATTATTTGAGGTTGAAAAATATAATCAGCCAAATATTACTACCAATGATGATTATTCAAAAATATTGTTCGTTTGATCTAGTTCACCTCAAATAGTTAACCTTGAAATATATAATCTCAATGGAAAGTTTCAAGAGAATGAAACACTTATTTTCCGATCGAGAATCATGAAAAGTTATCTCCATCTTGATCCGACCTTTTTAAAAGATTATTTCCTTGATAGTCTAATACTTTATTCTCATCAGGAATATTTGTCGCATGTGAATTCTTTCAAAAAATCCCATGTCAATATTGCACGCATCATGATAATATTGTAGATTGGTTGGAGTATTCATATCTCCTAAAGTTTCCAGGGAATGGTAAGATTATCTTCACTTCATTTAGAGATCAAGGAGGTAACTTTAACACACTCATTTTATATGCTTTAGATGGAGAAAATATGGAACGAAAGGAAAATTGTTAGGAGGATGGGGCACTTCGGTTTAGGCTGATGGTTATGCCAGGCCCCCATACCTCTCACAAGCTTCATAATCTCATTTTTTCATATTTTTGTAACCCATATAATGACAAAATTTCCGAATGGATGGAGGATTCATACAACAAGAATGTTCATGGGAATGATAAGGTCATGCTTGCCTTGTTTTTAAATGATGATGATAAAGGTGAGTATGATATATTTTTTTCATTTTTCGATATACTACCATTCTTGTTAGTAATATGTGATTTTTTTTCTACTGTAGGATTGGAGTTACTCTGATGGCTACATTGGAAGCATGACTTCACGTAGTATTCTGATTTGTTTAGTAGTTAGAGTAGGTTTAGGAGTACGTTTTCGTTTAGTTTTATTCCTCAATGTTTCTCTTTGTAAAAATCCAGTCATGAGCACAAGGGGGCGCACCAAGAGAACCATAATATGAATGTTGTTAGGGAAGTCCTCTTGATCCTTTTTTCTTTGCGTTTCGTTGAATAATTCTTTTCAAAGCTGTAATATTATTATGAAAATTTTAAATGAAAGGTAAAGAGATAAATAAATCTGAACTGTAAATTCAACCTTGACCCAAGGTATCACGAGTAGGACTGCATTCACATCAATGAGGATTTTTCTATTTTCTTTTAGTCTCTCAAGAGATATTTCACGTGATGTTTTCAGATCCACCTTTGTACATATTTTTGTTGTTTTGATTTACTTTTATTTTCTGATTTTGGTTCTTTTTATTTTGTTTGTTTTCGTTGCTTTTTGGTTAAACTTATGTCTGTGTCACCTTTTAGTTCATGGAGGGGAACCAAAATGCATCATTATGAAGAAAATATTAAGGTCTTTTCAAGAGAATCAATGTTGTGAATTATTAAAACATAGACTAGCTAAAAGAAAATTTCTGTTTGAAACAGATTTCCTGGTCTCACTTTATAATTTTGAGAAAACATGACCATCTTTAAAGATTTTTACGCTATCCCTTATTTTAAAGAAAGCAACTCAAGTATGTGACTGACAAATAACAAGTGTTCTAAGGACTAAAATTTTCAGCATCATCCCGCTCTTCTGAATATATTTAAATTTAAACCAGATTGTAAACAATCTGTCGAGAGTTGTGGGAAGTGTTTCTAAACCCGTCGGTATACTGAACAGGTCTTCTGGCAGTGGGTAAATTCATGCATGATGCCAAGAAAAATTCATCGGGGTACTGAACAGGCCTTCTAGCAGCAAAGAAATGTCAGGTGCAAGAAAATTGCCAGGTATAAATTTTGTTATTGGTCATAAGTCTCCTTCATTTTGAACTAAAATTTCTTAGACAAGATAGAGGCATCATAGTGGGTTATTCGACATCCCTTTTGAGGCTATGGACGCATGTTGGTAGTAGTGGACCTGTCAACAGTATCGGAGCCAGTGGATTAAATATTGTTGCTCTAGTAATTAAAAATTGTCACCATATTTCATTTGGATAGGAAGATATCTGAAGCTGGACTATGTAATTATTGTCGAGATGCTTGATGTCCTTTAGCTATTCTTTGAGATGTAAACATTCTAAGCAGTCCTATCATGAACTCATCGGTGATGCAGAGATAATTGCTTCTCCCAGTAAGTCGCCATTGTTGGCAGCCCTACATATTTTTTTCCTTTTAAAGTGACAAATGACAATTGTTGTACTTGGCAACACCTCCTTTTGTAAATATTTCTATTTGAAGGTGACTATTTGGTTGTAAAAATGATGTTTTTCTTGTTCCTATTTATTTTTATCTTGCATTTCCATTCTTCATTCATGACTGAAAGAATGAATGAAGCATTAAAACTAAAAATTGTATTGTAATTTTGTTGGAGGCTTGGTCTTTAAAAGGGTCAATGTGCATACACCCCTTTCGATGAATGTTGTTTTTCTTTGATCTTATCATATATCAATGAAACACTTATTTTGAGTTGCTCTTGGATTGTAAGCTTATATTTTTTATCCTTTCTAATTATACCAAGAATCAATTGGCGTTTGGACTATAGACTTCTTGATTTAAAATTCTTGGTAAATCAACTTTGATTTAAAATTTTTGATTTGCATTTGGATTGTAAAAACACATCCATTCCTAACCTTTACAAATTGACCACACTCATCACATAACATGGGAATTTAACATACCAGGATCATACCTTGTATGTCATTTTGGTTAACAGGTTGATCTAAAAGGCCTCTCATTACGAGCTAGGGTCTTGAGCCATGCTCTGTACTCTAAACATTCATTACCAGAAACGCCCAAATTTCATGGCTGAAACCCCCATTGCTTATGTTATGGTTTCCCTGGTGTGTTCCTAGTTTTGTTTCCATAGTTTTATATCGGGCTTACCTCCTACCACTACCATCAAAGCCCACAGTTTTTTTGAGTCACTGTTGTTATAGTTTGTTCAATCCCGTTTTTGCCTGCCAGAGACAAGTTTTTGCAGGAGCGTGTCTGACAAAAATGTGACGAGTTAGATCAAACCCTTGAAAACCCATAACGAAAATGGGCCCTTTTACCTTCCTCAAGGGAAGTTTCTCCAGAAATAGGATCATTGTAGAGATATGTCTCGATCGTTGGAGGGAAATTTTCCATATTTTCCATTCTAGTTGAGGTAAACGTTTATTTTTATTTTGCTACAACAATTCCTGTAGAAACCTCTATAATGGATAATCCTATGATAGAAAATCCCCTTAAATTCTCAAATGGTAAACCAGAGTCTTTGGATTAAAACCCTCATGAAGAGGACAACGCCCGATCAGTCTTTGTGTGAACAACATGATGCTAGTTCCAAGGTTATTAAATCTCCTGAACGTGAAATTGTTTGCCAATCCAAAAAAAATAACCCCCCACCATGTCTAAAAGACATCAAGGAATTTCCAGGTATCAATCTCAGGCCAAGGCCGACAGTGGATAGTGGTAGTGTTTTAACACAAAATCATACACTTCCTCAACCGTTTTCCCCTATTGTACATTGCGGGGTTTGTTTATATTGGATAGGTCTGTATTACACATAAATCCCTATCCTTCAAGATAAGATCAAGGCTCTTACGGCTCAAAATGACTCGTTAACAAATGAAAACTGTGAACTCAAAGACAATGCACAAAGTCAAGAAAAACGTTTGAAAAGAACAGGTAACATCATCATAAAAAACACTGACCGTGTCAAGGTTGTGATCAACTTTGAGATTTTGTGATTCGATTTTGTTACTGTTTAAATGGTAAGATTGGTTTGTTATGCTTTATTTGTTATTTTACTAAATCAATTTAGAATGACTTGGATTTTTTATATCAATAATAAGATTGGCTATAAAATCAAGAGATTATGTAGCAAAGTCAATTTCTCATATAAAAATTTGGAAATTGTTAGTTAAATAAATATCTAATTTGCACATTTTGTTTTTCTTTCAGGATAAGATGTATCTTGTGAATTGGAGCATTGTTGGACTTAGTCAGTTAGCCATCTCTTTTGGCTTATTTTGTAAATCAAAATAGAACTTTCATAATTTTGAGGATATAGTTTGATTTTGAGTGGTTTTTAGACCCTCTATCTTTATAACTTTTAGATCCTTTTGAGATCTGATCCTATCTTAAAAGATAGGATGTTTAGCTTACATAAACTCTTTAAATACTTTGTACTTTGAAGGAAAATCATCTTGGCTAAGAGCAAGAGATGGAAAAGTAATTCCAGAACTTAATATAATGGCATATACAGATTTTGGCTTTAGCATTTTGTTTATAATGTTGTTGTTTATGTTTTGTTAACTCTGTTTCATGTATAGGTCTGATATCTTTAGATTAAATGATCTATTATGCGCATGATGTTTATATTATAAATACCATCTACAACTTGCTTCTCAAAATATAAATGTTGTGATCATATCTTGAATAAAAATAATAGGATTTGTCTTTGAGTTTTAATTGAATGATAATATGCACATGTTGCTTTCAGATTTATCTCGCTGCAATCATATGTAATTATGAGATCACGGGTTTATGTTTGTGTCTCCTTTTTTGTCATTAAAACTTAAACTGCTAATATATGTTCTGAGTTTATTTAGAACAGTCATAAGGTTCATTGCAGGTTTCTCTCTTAGACATTGAAGTTGGATGTTCACCACTCATGCAGATGCTTGGAGAAACCTCACTAACTCACTGACAAGCTATCTTCTTTGTATTTTTTTGTTATTCACATATCACTGAAACTAGAATATATGGTTCAACTTTTGACTATCCACATGTTCATGTTTCATTGAAATTTTTACAAGTTTTTTATAGATTTATAAAGGAAAAACAAAAAAAGATTTTTATGTTCTTTCTTTATCTGCTTCTTACAAGCAATTTAGTTTTCCATCGATTTTCGTAAGTTTCGATTAAAACTTGCATATTGTAAATAATGTACATAAATGAGATTTATCTATCTTTTTCTTAAATACACCTACTACAGTTACATTAGAGCATATGTACACACATATATATAGTGTTTAGTGATTAGATAATTATTTATTTCTTTTATTTTTTTTCTTTTAGAATTTTTAGATTGGATAATGGAGCCATTAAACCCATCTAAACGAGTTATACCAAATGGCTTGGGTTATTAAGAAAACCCCGGACCAGGCTCGTTCTCCTAGTTGACAGATGTTCAATTTTGCCCATCAACAAATGATGCTAGAAGGAGGGCCAACTGACAAGATGGCCTTGTGGAGCCTTTATTTCAAATGTATTCAATTTCCCCAGGGCTCCTCAAATCACTGTGTTTAAACATGGTTTTAATGTCTCACTACCAGTTATTTCCAACAAGACAGTTGATCTCTTTCCAGAACTCACCTTTGATGGTGAAGGAAACACATTTGTAGTAGACCATATTTCTATTTTTTTTTATAAGTGTTTAAGACATAAGATCACCGATCCTAATGTTACATGCAGATTGTTCGCTCTCACTTTCTGAGGTAGGGTTAAAATTTGGTTTGAATCTTTTTAGGCTAATTCTATTCATTCTTTGTCTAAGTTTGTATTTGATTTTTTATCATATTTTAGCAACTATGATTATGATAAATTAAGTGAAGAATTAAGCTGCTTAAGGAAAGAAAATGGTGAATCATTCAATGATTTTGGAATTAGGTTCATTCATGTTTGTACTAGATTCCATTTGAAAGAAAGGTCGCTTATTAATGAGTGGTTTGAATATCTCATTTCTCTCTCAGACAAGAAAGATGAATTAATTGTTAACCAATCTGAATTGAGCACTAACACTCAATCTCAAAATGGTTCAAATTTTCATGTTGATCTTGAAGATTTTGAAGCACCACAATTTTTTTTAACTTCTTTCATTTTGGAAAATCATGAGCAACATCATATTTTACAAAATGCAATTGTCACCTCTAATCATTCTTTGTCGATGATGTCTCCTCCTGTCAAAGAAGGAACCTAGGCTTTAAAAGATGAAAGTTGTCACACTCTCATAGATTTTATAATTGTTTATAAAGTAAAAGAGGTTGAGTGTAAAGTTGATAATCATGTGGATGATAAATCTTCCCCTAATTTAGTTGAACAAATCCATGATCAATCAGAAGGAGACAAAATCATTAGTCAGACTATTAATCAACCTTCTATCTCTAGTGATTTGCTCTCAATTTTTCCCTTACATAATGAACCAAATTGTCTCTTAGATGTTGGAATATTGGTTGTTGTCATTGATGTCAACCCTAGTCATGGGTTTTGGACCGCAAGATTGATAAAGGTATTTGGACATGAAGGACAATGCACATGCATATACAACACCCATGAATGGATAGTATACATCATGCTGTTTCTGGTGGTATGTGGCACGTCACGTGGATCCTCATGGTTGAGGAGAAATGAATTTTTGAAGATGACAAAGTAAATTGAAGAACGAAGTACATGTAGGCCCTGAACATAATTAAAGAAAATAATTACAAAATAAGAAAGTGTCAGGTTGGCCCTAATGTTAAAATGAAGTGACATAAATGGTATAAATAAACATGATTACACATTCATTTTGATACAAGTCAAATTTCATAGGAAATAAGATGTAAAGAAGCCCAGATTTCAAGGGAGAATGAAGTCTTTTGGTGATGTGTTCTAAGGTATGTTATTTTCAAGTCATCTTACCCTTTTTTCTATAAATTTTTTTCTAGAACGATTCAGATGGTGAAATCACTATGGTATTGAGGATACCTATCAAGGTACCTTTGGTATAAAGTTTATCTCTTGATTCACTATAATTATGGAGATACACTCAGTGGAATATAGGGTTTGTGACCAGTCCCGAAGCTAGTCAATAAAAAAGTGTTATGAGTAAAATAGTCATAACTTCTTTATCGAGAATCCACATTATGTGGGATGAATTTCATTGGAAATAGTATGGATTTTAGTTTCTTGTGTGCGATTTTTAGAATCAGATGTTAAATATTGAGCACGGGGCATTCTATACAAGTTCGATCTCCTGAATAGACTAGAATTGAATAAAGTCTACCATTCTATCTATAACTTCTTTTTGGGGAGGATTCAAGGAGTGAAACTTGGAGGAGTTTCAGAGAATACATTGAGTAATATTATATAAAGGATCAAAGTACTCCAAGAATTGAATAATTGAAGAAATTGAAGAATTCTCAGGAAGCATTATCAAACTCTATGTGATTATTGGTTGATGGTGATGATTTAATGTAAAGTTTTATTATCTCTCATATATTCTTGGGTGGAAGGAAGGGGCAAGGATGAAGAGTTCAAATCTCTCTTGATATTGGAGGATTGTATCTTCCTCTTGGATTTTTATCCCTCCCTTTACATTTGGAAGTTGTATCTATCTTTGGAAGTCATTACTTCCCCTAAACAATAACTATTGATTATTTCTCATATATTGTGCATGGTGTATTGTGGTGTATTGGTGTAAATATTATACTATTGTTCATTGCTCATTGGATATAGTTGAATGGTTTAAGTATAAGTTGAAAAAGTTTTTAAATTGTACTTGATACTGATTCACCCCCCTCTCAGTATCAACATTAGAAACTGTCTTGTATTCTTTGAAAGAGAATACAACAGAGGTTGATCAGTTTATACAAGGAGAGGAGACAAAACCAGATTTTGAAACACATATGCCTGTCATTTCAAGAGGTGCATAACATCTCCTTAATTCTTCTACATATTATTCCTTGTACCCTGATATTTTTTATCCTAATGTTGTGTGATTGCATGTTCCATATTACCTTGGAGAGAATTCAACATTATATAATTAGGTACAAAGAGATTACCGAATAGAAGATAAAGAGGGAAATAATTCTTCCCATGAACATATTAATTTTTATTCTCATCAATTATTTGTGGGTAAATCAAGAAATGATTTGAAAGAGTCTCAAATTGCATCTTCCATTGATACATCTCAATTTGTGTTTCGAGAAGGATCTAAATTTTTCCATGATCAATTATTTGAGGTTGAAAAATATAATCAGCCAAATATTACTACCAATGATGATTATTCAAAAATATTGGTGGTTCCATCTAGTTCACCTCAAATAGTTAACCTTGAAATATCTAAGCTCAATGGAAAGTTTCAAGAGAATGAAACACTTATTTTTTGATCGAGAATCATGATAAGTTATTGCCATCTTGATCCGACCTTTTTAAAAGATTCTTTCATTGATAGTCTAATACTTTATTCTCATCAGGAATATTTGTCGCATGTGAATTCTTTCAAACAATCCTATGTTGGTAATTGCATGCATCATGATAGTATTGCAGATTGGTTGGAGTATTCATATCTCAAAAAGTTTCCAGGGAATGGTAAGATTATATTCACTTCATTTAGAGATCAAGGAGGTAACTTTAACACACTCATTTTATATCCTTCAAATGGAGAAAATATGGAATGAAAGGAAAATGGTTGGGAGGATGGGGCACTTCGGTTTAGGATGATGGTTATGTTAGGCCCCCATAACTCTCACAAGATTCATAATCTCGTTTTTTCATATTTTTGTAACCCATATAATGACAAAATTTTTGAATGGCTAGAGGATTCGTACAACAAGAATGTTCATGGGAATGGTACGATCATGCGTTCCTTGTTTTTAAATGATGATGATAAAGGTGAGTATAATATATTTTTTTCATTTTTCAATATACTACCATTCTTGTTAGTAATATGTGATTTTGTTTCTACTGTAGGATTGGAGTTACTTTGATGGCTACATTGGAAGCATGACTTCACATAGTATTCTGATTTGTTTAGTAGTTAGAGTAGGTTTGGGAGTAGCTTTTCGTTTAGTTTTATTCCTCATTGTTTCTCTTTGTAATAATGTAGTCATGAGCACAAGTGGGTGCACCAAGAGAACCATAATATTACTGTTGTCAGGGAAGTCTGCTTGATCCTTTTCTCACTGCTTTTCGTTGAATATTTCTTTTCAAAGCCACAATATTATTATGAAAATTTTAAATGAAAAGTAAAGAGATAAATAAATCTAAACCGTAAATTCAACCCTGACCCAATGTACCATGAGTAGGACTGCATTCACATCAATGAGGATTTTTCTATTTTCTTTTAGTCTCTCAAGATATATTTTGCGTGATGTTTTCAAATCCGCCTTTGTACATATTTGTGTTATTTTGATTTACTTTTATTTTCTGATTTTGGTTCTTTTTATTTTGTTTGTTTTCGTTGCTTTTTGGTTAAACTTATGTCTGTGTCACCTTTTAGTTCATGGAGGGGAACCAGAATGCATCATTATGAAGAAACTGTTAAGGTCTTTTCATGAGCATCAATGTTGTGAATTAATGAAACACAGACTAGCTAAAAGAAAATTTATGTTTAAAACAGATTTCCTGGTCTCACTTTATAATTATGAGCATACACGACCATCTTTAAAGCTTTTTACATTGTCCCTACTTTTAAAGAAAGCAACTCAAATATGCCTTCCTTTCCTATAAAATTAGTTTCATCAAGAAACTAATGTCAGATCATATTGAAGGTGATTAAGAAAAAAATTAAAGGCTGGAAAATAACAAGTGTTCTAAGGACTTCAATTTTCAGCATCACCCCGCTCTTCTGAATAACTTTAAATTTATACCAGATTGTAAACAATATTTGGAGAGTTGTGGGAAGTGTTTGTAAACCCAATGATATATTGAACAGGTCTGCTGGCAGTGGGTAAATGCAAGCATGATTCCAAGACAAAGTTGTCGGGGCAATGAACAGACCTGCTGACAGTGAAGCAATGTCAGTTTCAAGAAAATGGTCAAGTATAAATTTTGTTATTGGTCATAAGTCTCCTTCATTTTGAACTGAAATTTCTTAGACAAGATACAGACATCAGAGTGGGTTAATTGACATCCATGCCGAGGCTATGGATGCCTATTGGAAATAGTGTCCCTGTCAACAGTATCAGAGCTAGGGGATTAAATATCGTTGTTCTCGTAATTAAAATTTGTCATCGTATTTCATTTGGATAGGAAAATATCTGAAGTTGGACTGTGTAATGATTGTCGAGATGCTTGATGTCCTTTAGATTTTATGATCCAGGTGGATATCGGTGGCCACCCACCTTTTCCAAATGGCTCAAAACATTTTTCTAGCCATTTTGGCAATTTACTATTTTTAGCAGGTTTTAACTTCTGGGGCCATTTTGAGGGTCCAAATGAAGGTTTTTATAGATATAGATTCTCAATGATAGCCATAGGAATGATTGATCCCCCAAAATTAATCTCCTCGATAATACCTTTCCAACGAGCTATCACACACCTAAAACGGAGATCGTATGCAAAAGTTACGACCCCGGGAAGTTGACGTACTCACTTACCCAAACGGGGCCCACATGACTTTTGGCGCTTCATCTCCTAGGGTTAGGTTTTTGGATGTATCAAACTTTTGGAATTCCCATTTATTGTAAAAGGGCCTTCAAAGCCTCATTGTAATCATCTTCTTTCGAATGCGAGAAACCGTCACATCTCTTCTCAGAGATAAGCTGCCACCATTCTAGCGAGTCTTTCACTCTGTATTTTTACAGTCTCTATACATTTCTCTGATTAATATAAATCGTGTATTACTGTATATATGTGTTTATGGTTGCATATCTGATACATTTCTGTTATATTATTGAATATCTGCAATATATCTGTGCATTTCTTTATTATATCTATGCTCTCATTTCGTGTCGAAAATAATCCGGATCAGTGGTATCAGAGCAGGCTGCTCTTGATCATTTTTCAGTGCATGTCCCCAACGAGGTCCGAGTATAGCAAGTTGGGTTTCGAGCTTGTGTCTCTTGAAGACAATCTCTCTCGCACACCCAAGAAACCCTTAATGGCGGAAGAAAAGAAAAACGACAGAGCAGGCGATCCTATCAATCTGTTGCTTGAGCAAGCTCTCATGTGATAGAGGGAGGAAATGATGGAGACTTTTGCCCACATCCTTCAATGCCTACCGATAGAATCAGGCACATATTCATCAAGTGGCCACTTTGGAGGCACCTCACCCTTCAAGGTACAAGTTAACTTTGATATTCTTGTATTTGAAGGACAGATAGATGCAGAAGCCCTAGAAAAATGGTTAACTATGCTAGAAGGTTATTTCTCTGTTCACATTTTTTTCGACAAAGAAAAGATCACCTTTGCACTCCTTAAAGCTCTCCCTCATGTAAAACATTGGTGGGAAACTTATTGGGAGAAAAGTTCCACAGAGGAGTCTAGAATATATGGGGTCGATCCCACTTGGGATTTTTTTGTGGATGCGGTAAAGGAACAGTATTACCCTGTTGGCAACTATGAGGAACATTACATGAGATGGACCACACTACGGCAAGAGAGGGGCCAAGCAGTTCCAGAGTTCACCAATACCTTCCATACCTTTTCCACCAAGCTGGGTATCAAAGACTCCGAGCGACATTTGGTTCTAAAATACCATGGGGCTCTACACAGATACATCCAGACTGAAATGGATTTTCTGGACATCTCATCACTCGGTACTGCTTATCGATATGCTGTTAAAATTGAGCAGAAATTTAAGCACCAGAACAAATGGGAGTTCGGGTCTGCAAATCCGCAACAACCAAAGTATGACAAAGACAACCCTAACAAATAGTCTCCCGAAAACCAATCCAAGACACATGAAAAGAAGGGTCACAGGAAGACAAAGAAGGACACCAAAAAATAGTATGATTTCCACAAAATCCCCTGGCACAACACCGATGAATGTCTCTCAAAATAGTCATCGGTGGCCGAGATCAAAGACAAGGAGCCGAACCCTGATTCAGAATCTGATTCTGAAAATACCGATAAAGGACTAATCATTGATGCAGACCCCACTGCTATTGTTGTGACCGCAACAATTCAACCAAAAGAACCAATAGATCCTGAAGAGGGGGAGCGCCTTTTTCATTCACAGATGTGGGTGAAGGGGACCCCATTGCATTTTATTGTTGATAGCGTAATCCAAAAGAACCTCATCTCAGTAGAGGTTGTTAAATAGTTGGTATTGTCGACAACACCACACCTTCAACCATACAACATTGGGTGGCTTCGCCAAGGACGAGATCTTCATTTCAGCCAACAGTTTCGATTGTCATATGGCATCCAACCCTTAAAGGATGAGGTATTATGTGATGTTGCCCCACTGGATGTCTGTGATGTTCTCTTGGGCTAGCCATATATGTGGAAGCGCCATGTTATTTATGAGTCTCGTCCTCGTAGTGTTATTGTCACTTTGGGGGGTCATCTCTACAGAATACCAGAGGTAGTTCCCACTACTGCTCCACCTAAAAAGTGTCACAAAGTAGTATCTCATACTAAAAAATTTAGCTTCTTCACAATCTGTTCAAAAGGAGAACAAAAGGACACTGCAACCACTACAGCCTCGCCCCAAGCACCTTCTATCCTACAGAAGCAGGTCGACAAGGCTGCAGCAAAATGCAAATATTCCTTCTGCACAACATCCTCTCATGAAACCCGACTTGTTGAGCATCCTCAACTGCAACAGGTTCATGACATATTTCCATAAACTAAGCAGCGCGACGTCTCCAACAAGACAAGTAGCTCACCAAGATGCAAATTCAACAAATCATTTTCCCTCTCCATCGATAACTCAACGCAATGGAGAACATTACTTACTAAGGAGGGAGGTCTGATCCAAGTGGATATAGGTGGCCACCCACCTTCTCCAAATGGCTCAAAACAGTTTTCTGGCCATTTTGGCCATTTACTATTTTTAGCAGGTTTTAACTTTTGGGGCCATTTTGAGGGTCCAAATGAAGGTTTTTAGATATTGAGGTTATCAATGATAACCAAAGTCATGTTTGATCCCCCAAAAATAATCTCCTCAACAATACCTTTCCAACGAGATATCACACACCTAAAACAGAGATCGTATGCAAAAGTTACGACCCCAGGAAGTTGATGTACTCACTTACCCAAACGGGGCCCACATGACTTTTGGCGCTTCATCTCCTAGGGTTAGGTTTTTGGATGTCTCAGACTTTTGGCATTCTCATTTATTGTAAAAGGGCCTTCAGAGCCTCATTGTAATCATCTTCTTGTGAATGCAAACAACCATCACATCTCTTCTTAGAGATAAGCTGCCACCATTCTAGCGAGTCTTTCACTTTGTATTTTTACAGTCTCTGTACATTTCTCTGATTAATAGAAATCATGTATTATTGTATATCTGTGTTTATGGTTGCATATCTGATACATTTCTATTATATTATTGAATATCTGCAATATCTCTGTGCATTTCTTTATTATATCTCCACTCTCATTTCGTGCCGAAAATAATCCAGATCATGTTAATGGAGCTGTAATCATTTTAAGCAGTCCTAACATGAACTTGTCAGTGATGAAGAGATAACTACTTCTCCCAATAAGTCACCATTGTTGGCATCCCTACACATTCTTTTCCTTTTAAAGTGACAAATGACAATTCTTGTACCTACCAGCACCTCCTTCTATAAATATTTCTATTTGAAGGTGACTATTCGATTGTAAAAAGTATGTTTTGCTTGTTCCTATTTATTTTTATCTTGAATTTCCATGCTTCATTCATGAATGAAAGAATGAATGAAGCATTAAAACTGAAGATCATATTGCAATTTTGTCGGAGGCTTGGTCTTTAAAAGGGTCAATGTGCATACACCCCTTTCGATGAATGTTGTTTTCATTTGAGCTTATCATATAGCAATGAAACACTTATTTTGAGTTGCTCCTAGATTGTAAGCTTATATTTTTTATCCTTTGTAATTATACCAAGAATCAATTGGCGTTTGGACTATAGGCTTGTTGATTTAAAATTCTTGGTGAATCAACTTTGATTTTAAATTTTTGATTTGCATTTGGATTGTAAAAACACATCCATTCCTAACCTTTACAAATCGACCACACTCATCACATAGCATGGGAATTTAACATACCAGGATCGTACCCTGTACGTCATTTTTGTTGGCAGGTTGATCTAAAAGGCCTCTCATTACGATCTAGCATCTTGAGCCATGCTCTGTACTCTAAACATTCATTACCAGAAATGCCCAAATTTCATGGCTGAAACCGCCATTGCTTATGTTATGGTTGCCCTGGTGTGTTCCTAGTTTTGTTTCCATCGTTTTATCTTGGGCTTACCTCCTACAACTACCATCAAAACCCATAGTTGTTTTGAGTCACTCTTGTTACAGTCTGTTCAATCCCGTTTTTACCTTCCAAAGACACATTTTTGCTGGAGCGTTTCTGAGAAAATCATGATGAGTTAGATCAAATCCTTGAAAACCCATAATGGAAATGGGCCCTTTTACCTTCTTCATAGGATTTTTCTCCAGAAACTAGATCATTGCAGAGATATGTCTCAATCTTTGGAGAGACATTTTCCAGATTTTCCATTCTGGTTGAGGTAAACGTTTTTTTTATTTTTATTTTTATTTTGCTACAACAATTCCTGTAGAAACCTCTGTAATGGATAAACCTATGATAGAAAATCCCCTTAAATTCTCATATGGTAAACTAGAGTTTTTGGATTAAAACCCTCGTGGAGGGACAATGCCCGATCAGTCTATGTGTGAACAACAGGATGCTAGTTCCAAGGTTATTAAAACTCCTGAACATGAAATTGGTTGCCAATCCAAAACAAATAACCCCCCACTGTGTCTAAAAGACATAAAGGAATTTCTAGGTATCAATATTAGGCCAAGGCCGGTAGTGGATAGTGGTAGTGTTTTAACACACAATTATACACTTCCTCAACCATTTTCCCCTGTTGTACATTGCGGGGTTTGTTTATATTGGATAGGTTTGTATTACACAGAAATCCCTATCCTTCAAGCTAAGATCAAGGCTCTTAAATCTCAAAATGACTCATTAGCAAATGGAAACTGTGAACTCAAATACAATGCACAAAGTCAAGAAAAACGTTTGAAAAGAACAGGTAACATCATCATAAAAAACGCTGACAGTGTCAAGGTTTTGATCAACTCTGAGATTTTGTGATTCAATTTTGTTACTATTTAGATGGTAAGATTGGTTTGTTATGCTTTAATTTTTATTTTACTAAATCAATTTAGATCGACTTGGATTTCTGATATTAATAATAATACTGGCTACATAATCGAGAGATTATGTAGCCAAGTCAATTTCTCATATAAAAATTTGGAAATTTTTAGTTAAATAAATATCTAATTTTCACATTTTGTTTTTCTTTCAGTATAAGATGTATCTTGTGAATTGGAGCATTGATGGACTTAGTCAGTTAGCCATCTCTTTTGGCTTATTTTGTAAGTCAAAATAGAACTTTCATAATTTTGAGCATATAGTTTGATTTTGAGTGGTTTTTAGACACTTTATCTTTGTAAATTTTAGATCCTTTTGAGATCTTATCGTATATTAAAACATAGGATGTTTATATTACATAAACTCTTTAAATAATCTATACTTTGAAGGAAAATTATCTTGGTTGAGAGCAAGAGATGGACAAGTAATTCCAGAACTTAATATAATGGCATATACACATTTTGGCTTTAGCAATTTGTTTATAATGTTGTTGTTTATGTTTTGTTAACTCTGTTGCATGTATTGGTCTGATATTTTTAGATTAAATGATCTATGGTACGCATGATTTTTATATTATAAATACCATCTACAACTTGCTTCTCAAAATATAAATGTTGTGATCATATCTTCAATAAAAATAATAGGATTTGTCTTTGAGTTTTAATTGAATGATAATAAGCACAGGTTTCTTTCAGATTTTTCTTGTTGCAATCATATGTAATTATGAGATCACAGGTTTATGTTTGTGTCTCCTTTTCTGTCATTAAAACTTAACTGCTAATATATGTTCTAAATTTATTTAGAACAATCATAAGGTTCATTGCAGATTTCTCTCTTGGACATGGCAGTTGGATGTTCACCACTCATGCAGATGCTTGGAGAAACCTCACTAGCTCACTGATAGGTTAGCTTCTTTGTATTTTTCTGTTATTCACATATCACTGAAACTAGAATATATGGTTCAAATTTTGACTATCCACATGTTCATGTTTTATTGAAATTTTTACAAGTTTTTTATAGATTTATAAAGGAAAAACAAAAAAAGATTTTTATGTTCTTTCTTTATCTGCTTCTTACAAGCAATTTAGTTTTCCATCGATTTTCATAAGTTTCGATTAAAAATTGCATCTTGTAAATAATGTACATAAATGAGATTTATCTATATTTTGCTTAAATACACATAATACAGTTACATTAGAGAATATGTACACACACACACACACACACACACACACACACACACACACACACATATATATATAGTGTTTAGTGATTAGATAATTATTTCTTTGTTTTATTTTGTTTCTTTTAGGATTTTTAGATTGGCTAACGGAGCCATTAAACCCATTTGAATGAGTTATACCAAATGGCTTGGGTTATTTAGACAACCCCAGACCAGACTCGTTCTCTCAGTTGACGGATGGTCAATTTCGCCCATCAATAATAGGCAATGGTCCAATGAAAAGGAAGAAACAACTCAGGAAAGATACGACCACATATTGATGTCTTCAACGCTTCTACACAATATTCCAAAGGCACAATTCTACATCATGTGAATAAAGGAGTTGAGGTCGAACAAATTGAGACATGGTTTTATTATCAGTCATTGAGGTATACCATTAACAAATGAGAGACAACCTACCGATAATGAAAGTAGGTATCAAGGCACCGAGTACATTATTACAATTGTGAATAAAGGAGTCGGGGTTGAACACTTGAAGAATACATCGATCAAGAGACATTGATTTATTCCCAACTGTCGATGGTGAGAGAACCTTCCACTAATGACTGGAAGCCCCAAGGTAATCATAAGACTCTAGGCCTCGTTTCCAGAATATATGAGTTGAATTCGATGGAAGGATACCCTTTGAAAGGAGATCATTAAGGCATCTCTCATCATTCAACACAAGGTACAAAGCAGGAGATTCATTATTTGGAGGAAATCGGAATAAGAACATGTTCATGGACCAATGACCATGTGTGTATTTCACATGTGCCAAGTGTAAGAGGTACACAAAAAAGACCCTTTGAATATCAACCAATAAGGAAAAGTTCTGACAAGGGAAAGGAAACCACCAATAAGGCTAATGGCATCCAAGACACTGCATGAATCCCAATGTGTGAAAACATGTTTGGTCGTCGATTACAAGGAAAACCACCTAGTCAACGACCAATGTTGAAATGTCGACTTTTGGGTTCAAGGTTACCTACCAATGATGAAAGTAGTACCAAGGTGCATGATGGGACTACACTATCATGTGATTCTGAGACAAACAGAGGGTATGGCCAACATGCAAAGTCAAGAGTTCTGAAGAATGGGTGACACAGGTTGATAAACTTCCTTTGAACAAGAGAATGAGACATATGGAAGACTCTGGTAGCATAGAATCAAATATGAAACCATGAGATGCAAGAGGCATCAATGAAATTCTCCATAGGGACTGGAATATTAAATAGTCGATAGAGAAAACTCTCTATAATGAGCTTAGCTTCCTAAGGCCATGATAAACCCAAAATTGTGATGACAAATGGAGTCAATAACTTTGTGCTACATTCAAAGGAGACACAACTGTTGCTTTTTGGCCCTTGGTTATGTAAGGAAGAAAATATTAAGGAATAAAGGTAAAGTGAGAACTGCATGGAAGGAACATAAACCAAGGAAGGGTCGAAGTGGTTAAAGAAGAAAAAAAGAAAGAGTGAAATAAAGGAAAATCTAGGCATTGAAAGAGAAGATCAGGGAAGATAAAGCATCAAAGAAGATAGATCGTGGACAACTCAACAAGTGGAAAAATACACCAACGGATACTTTGGAGCACCTCATGGAAAAGGATGAAGGGCAGGCTGGAAAAGCCATGAAAATCAGGGTCAAGTGGACCTAGGGTTTCAACACCTAGGGTTTTGGATCTAGGATTTTGATACCTAGACTCTGGTCATGTAATGTATAAAAAAAGGTCTAGGAGAGTTGAGGGGTTTGCTCAATAATTGGTTCATTAACATTGTTTTTGTTGGTGGTGACTGTTGTTGAGGACAATATTGAGTCTATATCGTAAGATCTTTAGCTAGGTGTGAATATCACACCTGCAGCTGGGTACGCAGGGAGGGAAGAGAAAGAGAGAGAGAGATATCTGCAATTAAGTGCAGAGATAGAATTGTATGTTTTCATCTAATATATCAAGAAACACAGTTTTGTGGATGTATCCCTACAGAGAGGGTGAACCACGTATAACTTATTGTCTTATGGTTGATGCTATGTTGTTTTATATATGTTATCTTTTTATTGCACTGTTGTGTTAGATCAGAGATACAACTTCACAAAGTGAGCATAATGGTGGTCAAGAATATATAGATTGATGTGTGTTGTTGCCCTGGATCCACTTTGCATTTCCTTTGGTTGTAGACACCTGTGTTCTACAACCCCCTATTTCTACTTTGGGTGAGACTGCATCTGCTTCGCAGGTGTTTCCGAAAGGGCGAGTAGCTAGGGATTGTTGGTGCACTATTAGATCTAAACCCTTGGTCTGCCTCTGTGCCAACAAATGGTCCCAACAATGGAACCATTTATTGGCACAGGGGCAGACCCAGGGTTCAACTCTAGTAGCACACCAACATGCCCTAGCTACTCTCCCTTTCGACAACACCTGCGAAGCATATGGAGTCTCACCCAAAGTATAAATAGGGGGTTGCATGACACAATTGTCTACAACCAGAGTAAATGCAAAGTGGATCCAGGGAAACAACACACAACAATCTAAATATTATTTACCACCATTATACTCACTTCGTGAAGTTATATCTCTAATCTAACACAACAATGCAATAATAGGATAAAAGATAGCAAACAACACAACATCAACCACAAGACAATAAGATATACGTGGTTCACCCTCTCCCTAGGGCTACGTCCATGGAACTATGTTTCTTGATATATTAGATGAAAAAATATAGTTCTATCTGCCCACTTAGTTGTAGATCTCTCTCTCTCTCTTTCTCTTCCCTCCTTGCGTACCCAAATCGCAGGAGTGATCTTCGCACCCAGCTGGAAATCTTACAATACAGACTCAAGATTGTCCTCAACAAAAGTCACCAACAACATAAATAATTACAATGAGCAAATTATCGAGAAACCCCCTCAAATATCCTAGAACTTTATATATACATTACATGACCAAATTCTAGGTATCAAACCCCTAGATCCAAAACCCTAGGTGTCGAAACCCTAGGTCCACTTGACCCACTTTTTTAGGTCTTTTCCAGCTTGTCCTTCCTCCTTTTCCACAAGATGCTCCAAAGTATCTATTAGTGTATTTTTCCGCTTGCTGAGTTGTCCACAATCCGTCTTCTTTGATGCTTTATCTTCCTTGATCTTCTCTTCCAATGGCTATATTTTCATTTACTTCACTCTTTATTTTCTTCTTATTTAACCACTTCGACCCTTCCTTGATATATGTGCCTTCCGTGTAGTTCACAGTTTGCCTTTCTTCCTTAATCTTTGCTTCCTTACATAACCAAGGCCCAACACTTCCAATATAAGATAATACTCCCTTCTTTCCCATATTTTTTTGTTTTTTCATGATCAAATGCATGATATGATACATAGGAGGAAACGAGTGTCACAAGTAATAAAAACTTGTTCCAACAGTGGAACATACCTATCCTCAACGCAAGGAGATGCATGCGGGAAATGGACAGTCAGGGGAATGTTACCTCCTAGGTATAGGGTGTCAAATTGCGAAGGATATAAATGATGCTATGCTTGGTTGAAAATGCAAAATTTATGAGGCAAACAGTTTATAATGAAAATCAAGAACCGACTATAGGATCAATACTGCAAGCAAGGGCATGAGATGCAATCACAACGTAACGTGAAAAAAATGGCATTTTCCATGATATTAGTCTACTTGGTGTGAAAACAAGATAAACATGTACCAAATAGATGTCCTTTCAAATCCAATTTACGAGTGTGAAAGAGACAAGTTCACTCAGAAATATTTTCTCTTTTTGAAGACAAGTTGGAACAGAGATTAAATTAAACTTGGTTGGGAGTCCTCTAGGTATAGGGAAACATGTCCATGATTGACAAATGAGGCTCAACATAAAGTCATGTGTTAGCTATAAGGGACTCCCAGTCCTATGGAAAAAATATTTGCATGGGAACCAAATGAAGCAGAGGATCTAACTAGGGTACCCATTTTTGGTAAGTCTCTACGACCTGATAATGACATGTCTTATAGTATATGGAACATTTTGTGTCACAAAAAATGGGTTCGTACCTAAGGCATATGAGTGATAGTTCTAGGACAATGCAAAAATGCATGGTGGAATGGATACCTATCCTATATGCTAGGTAGTAAAAATACCTTCCCATGGTTACGAACAGTCAACATAACGTTGAAATTCGCAAGAATCCCTAGTGAAAACTATAGAAACCAACTCAATCCACTATTGTATTAGTCCATTAGGCAAAAAAATGACTCGAAACTATAGAAAGTGGGTAAAAAATGCTATAAATAGTAAGAAAACCAAAATTCACTATGTCATTTTGACTTTTTACCCAAATAGTGAAAATTGGACCAAATTACCTCTTATCTTCAACTGGTGATTGCGGGAGTGTCAGGCGACGAAATCAGAGACTGTATGGATCAATTAACTCCTCTTCCCCTCCTCTTCCATTCTATTAGATTAGAATTTTAAAGTAGGTTTCAAAATTTGAGTAAATTAGGGTGCAATTTGAGTATTTCAATGTATGCGGGCTACCATTCATCAAGTCTCGCATACATGAGGTTATATGAAACTATGTAAAATAAAGGACATGTGTACTCATCCCTATAAGTGGCTGTGAATGCAAAAACCCGTGTACAAGTCCGTAAAAATGTTTTAAATGGTTTTTAACTCAAAAATTGATTTTTATCTGGTAGGATGGTGCTAGAATGGAGGGAAAGGGAGCATGAGGAGGTATATGTTGTTGTGGAAAGAGATCTGGGGGCCTAAATGGCCTTGAAAAGATGAGGCTTGTATAAATTTTAGGAACTCAAAGGGATGAGGGCCTAGGTGAGGTTACTTGAGATTCTCGTGGATTACTGGGATGTTGACAGTGACAAATTTAACCTCGATGGGCAACCATCGAGGATTGAAGTCAAGGATATATTCTTTTTTACTAGGTTATCGCTTCGGGGTGAGGTGGTGAACCTCAAATCCTGGGGAGTTGGGAGATGTATGAAGATAGAGGAGTACATAAACTCTCACTGTGTAGCAGGGACATCGAAGGTCAGTAGTCAACTCCCCATCCAAGCGATAAGCAATCTCAGCCTCAATATTGTTGTCCTCATTTTGAATAGGATCACAGGATCGACTTCATTGCACCAAGAATAAAGGCCTCTTATGTTCTATTCTATAGAGTGCTTGAGACCCACTATATATGATTTGTGTACCTCACTACTAGATAATATGAAGATCCATTTGACATAGTGCAAACATGGTGACAAAAGGAACTTCAGGTTTGCCTCTATCTTATGTATCTTTTTCTTCGAGCAAGTTCTAGCATTGGGACCTAGAGTCGAGATCATTCTAAGAGGACCTCGCAATTTCGCCATGGCATGGTGGACCGAGGTAATGATATGACAGGGGGGAGGTAGGGTGCCCACACCCTACAACGATGATTTCTTCTACTGGTGGAGGTGACATGTCATTGCTTTTGATGACTACCCCCATGCAGGGATTGACTTCAGAGGGGACCTTGACATGCCACTGTCACCAGGGACCGCCGAAGGGGACATAGGTATGTCAAATGTTTTTAAATATTTCATTTTTTTGTATTTTTGTATAGTAAAACAAAAATATTTTTGGATGATGCTTAAGTACTAACTAGACACTTGTGTGACATAGATGTAAGCCTGCGACAGTCGGACGGGATTCCCTGACATCATCGGAGGCACTGGGGAGATGAGGCGGTGGGAGAAGAAGAAGAGAAAGTCCTTCAAAACGTGTAGGGGAACCTGTCTCATTTGACACATAGGATTTTGATGATTCAAGTAGAGGATCTATCGAAGGCCATGCAATGACAAGTGGTTGGTGTGCCCAAAGTTTGGGTGCGACTCTTTCAGCGTCTCAGAAATGTCGTAGTTTTTTTATCATGACAAAAATCCAGCGCCACAGGCATAGATGTAATGGATTTTGAATTATCGGTTGTATATGTGTATTAGGGGTGTTGGCCCCAATTTTGTACTATAAACATCATATTTTTTTTAAATATATACAAAACAAGAATCTTCGTCTATACTTATATTACAATGTGTACATTGATGAGATGGATTTCTTTTCTTTAGTTATGTGACAAATTCCAATCTAAAACGAAATTAGCATAAGCATCGGAGACACAACTAGAACTCATTGGTATGTGATAATAAGTAATAAAATCAAATTGTCATTATAAAATATGTACCCATAGGAATTGTTAGAGAAAAGTAGGACCATGCACGAGGTAACATCCGTTCAACTAACATACTACTAACTAGGAATCCTGGTGAACCTGTAAAGAGAGAATACCATGTGAGATAGCATCGTGCAAAAGTTCTATAATGATGCTATATTCAGCCACATTATTCATGGATGGCCATAGGCATACTCCACCTGAAGACACCAATAGACCCTTGGGTGAGTAAACCACCCAAGCGGTAGAAGCTAAGTACTGTGTATCACGACTGGCCCCGTATGCGAATCCTAACTAGACCAAAGACTCTGTTGACATCTTCCAACAAAGGGAAAACTTGATAAGAAAGGTGGAGACAAAAAGAAAGGGAAAATACATATACACTAAATTACATTAGTATACAAAGAGTTATGCCCAAGGTTGGGGCTCAAGCGTAATATATTTTCAAGTAGATCCCATTCATGGGCTCGACCAACATATTCCCTTCATAATATTCTAACTCTTAGGCTCCTTTTTCTAAGACACATAGCACGATATAGGGACTGTGGAACCTGGGTTTAAACTTTCTTGCCCACATCGGTTCTTTGTCTTGATCATATAATATTTCTAAGTCATCCTCAATGTACAATGAAGGATAGACAAACTTATCGTACTAGGCCTTGACATGTATTTTGTTTGCCTCGATAGATGTAGAGGCATCTCGACACTACTCATCAAGACTCTCTAGGTGTATAAGGAATCACTCAAGATCAGAAGTGTCAGGTAGGAGCACGAGTGCCAACTTAAGAGAAGGTATATCGCATTCAATAGGTACTATCAACTCCACACCATGTAATAAATGGAAAGGGGAAAATCCGGTGGTAGTCTTGATCGAGGTTCAGTATGCCGAGAGTGTGGGATATAGCATAATGTGCCAGTCAGACTTACTCTGGATGGCAATTTTCTACATAATGGTCTTGAGAGACTTGTTGATGGCCTCTACCTGTCCATTTTCTTGGGGGTAGTAAGGGGAATAATGACCATTCTTAAACCCAAGCTTGGATCCTAGTTCTTCCATCATTTTGTTATGAAAGTGACTGCCATAATCAGTGACAATCTTACTTTGGATACCGAATCTGGAGATAATTTGATTGAATACGAAGAAGGCGACAGTCGTCCCATTGGACTTAACTGTAGGCATGGATTTGGCCCACTTAGTAAAGTAGTCGATGACCATGATAATGTGATAATGCGCCCCAGCCAATGTTTGGTTGCAATCCAGAAAGTCCACCCCCCACTTGGTGAAGGGACCAATGGTAATGTCTGGGTGAAGAGGAGATGGATGCGAGCACATTTTTCAAGTGAAAAACTGGAAGGGGTGACACTTGTTAACCACTTCAACACAATATTTAAATATAGATGGCCAAAAATATCTGGCTCACAATTTTTTTGGGGTTGTCGCAAGCCCGGATAGATGACCACCACAATCCCCACTTTGTCAATCATTTAGGACTGACTCGACTTCCTTGTGAGTTAAAAAACAACACAAGATATTGTCCATTCCTCGACGACACAAAGTGTCGTCGATGATACTGTAATTCTAAGCTTGGTATCGTACACGTCGTCGGTCATCTCACGAGAGATGTTGAGGGCACTTCAAGGTTTGAATATAGAGAACGATGTCTCCATAACATGTGGCAGACGACTAGACAAGGAAAATGTGTTTGTCTGAAAACTAATCAACATGGATAACATCCTCATCTAATCAGAGAAATTCAGATATTAACTCCGTGAAGACTAGTGATTTCTTGTATTTTGCAGAACCAAAATCAAGATCAAATTCTTGTAAAATGACAATCCATTTGTTATATTTTCCCCCTATGATACACTTGGTAATGGCGTATTGAAATGGATTGAAATCGTCAACCATAGTAGTCTTGAAAAGCAATATATAATGGCGTAAACATTGTCCTGCGTGAATGACATCCAAAGATAGATTTTCAATGTGAGAATAATTGAGCTCAGGTCCAACTAAGTTTCGACTAAGATAGTAGATGACGTGCTCGCAGAGATCATCATTTTCCTCAACCAAAACCATACCAATCGTATCCTCGGACGCTGTGACATAAAGAAGGTAATCCCTACTATAGTCAGGATAATTCAGTAGAGGAATCGATACCAAGGCTTTTTTCAAAGCATCAAAGGAATCATGGGCTCACTCATCCCAGATAAAAGGGTTGTCCTTCTTAAAAGATGCATCAAACCCTTAGTGATATTGGCATAGTTTACTATAAATTGACGTAAAAAGTTGGCTTTCCCTTGTAAAACTTGAAGTTGTCGAATAGTGCACGGGGAGGCAATCGAATTATTTCCTCAACCTTTAATGGATCTACCATGATTTCGATCTTAGAAACTAGAAATCCAAAAAGACGACCAAACCTAACAGAAAAGATGGACTTGTGAGGGTTCAACTGGATTCTATAGTAACGACATCTTTCAAAAACTAGTTGAAGTTGCTTAGATTCATCCTATCTCTTACAAGAATGAGCAGCAAGATTGTCAAGGTAATCTTGGACTATATGCTTAATATGATGAAATGTGAAGGTCATATCATGTTGGAAGGTTGCTCCAGCATTTTTAAGGCCGAAAGGAATTTTCTGTTATGATAAAGTAACCCAAGGACAAATAAATGTCGTTTGCGTTTATCCTTAGGTTTAATTGGAATTTGGTTATACCCTAGAAATCCATCCATGAAAGAAAATACTTCACTCCTCGCACACTCGTTGAGAATCTGATTGATGACAGGTGTCGAGAAGTTGTCTTTACGATAGGCTTTGTTTAAGTCACAAAATTCCATGCATACACATATGGTTCCATGCTTCTTATTCACAAGAATGGGATTGGATACCCATTCAGTCAAGTGAACTAGGTAGATAAATCCAACATTAATTAGTTTGCCTACCTATTCCTTAATAGTAGGGGCCTTCTGAGGATTGACATCTCTAATACATTGTCGAACAGGCTTAGCATCTGGATAAATTAAAATATCATGTTCGACAATACGATGGTCGATTCCTGACATCTCTTCATATGACAAAGAAAATACATCTCAAAATTACTTGAAGAGCTCTATGGAGATCAAGATTTCTTCTGGAAAACAATCCACACCAATATGTACGTTTTCAATCTTGCCAGGGGTACAAGAGATATCGATTGTGATGGTAGGAGAGATACTCGACATATTTCCTTCAGCATAAATTCTGTGCGTATCAAGTGGAAATACAGCATGACCAAATATCTCGCTCAAAGTAGATTGAAAGTCATCTTGTTCGATTCTAGTAAGATTTGGGAGAAAATAAGAGTGATGATCCATATCATCCCAAGGTTTGTCAAAACCATTCATGGATTCAATGATGGTTTCATTTGAGGGAAAAGTATCATCGATGAAATCATGTAAACAAGACAATGAAGTGTCCCACACGGGCTTAAGAACAGGATCCTCCTCATTTGTCAGTGAGGTAACAGGATCGGGATCGATGGAAGAGTCAAGAACAACTTGATACACAATCTGCATTATCGATAGTGGCATGGCCATTCCATCATGTGACTAACCTTCACAAGAATAATTCGAGGAAGGTAGGGGCCAAGGATCGTTAAAATAGGAAGTGAGGAAAGGAATAAACTCTTTGACGAAATGGGCCTACTCGACATGGTGTAAACTTGGTGAATCGGTGCCATGAAGTCAAAGGTACCCATAAGGGATGAATACATTTATACACTAATATTCTCAGTTGTCGGCTGAGAATTGTTGACCATGGGGATAGACAATACAACTGATGCATTGGGGATGGGATACGCAAAGGATAGTTGGTTGATCATCACAAAATTCCCATTGAGTAGAAAATATAGAGTGCGGAAGATAGACGATATGGAAAAAGTCATAGAATAAGTCCAATTGCATCCTAGTAACAATTTATAATCAAGAGGCACATCAACTACCTCGACATCCACCTCTACCATCTTCCCACCTAAATGGACCGAAAAGGCAAGAAGAATAACATGAGGGTAGAAGGAAAAACCATCAAAAGAAGTCAACATGGTCAACGATTGAGAGAGAGTCAGAGAGACAAGAGATTTCCAATAGATCAGGGACATCACACATGTAGCAATGCCTTCATAAAAAATCAAATGTTTGATGGTATACTTTGAGTACCACATGTGGATTTGGAATGCCACATGGTAAGGCAAGTGAGGCTTCACATCCGTGATGTCAAACTTGATAACCTTTGAGCTATTGGGGTCTAGAGCTCTTAACAAAGATAAAAATGAATTCCTTTGTGAAGGACATGTCTAGATTACCTCTAGAGCTGACATTGCACAAGGGGTTTGACCCAGGTCCTTAACAATAGAGTAATTTTGGGTGGCTCTAGCATTTGGATTGTGGGTAGAATTCTTGAGTACTCCTTTTGAAATACAAGGCGGTGGCTCTGGTTTATCAATCTGTAAAGTCATTCCTGGAGGAGGAGGAGGAGATTATAGACTAGGTATAGCCTATGAAGAACTATAATCTTGAGATCGGGTGGCAACATGAATTGTAACATCAACCATATTGATACACAAATGGTCATCATTTTGCGACGACAGGTTTTGACTCCCATGGACTACATTTCTGGCATTTGAGGAGCTCAAGGGAATGTGTTGGTTATGTGGGAAAGGATTCATCAGCATGACAGGCGGTAGAGGTAAGAGCCTCATAGCTTCTGCAAGTTTGGGGCATAAATGAGTAAGATGGTCATTTGTACAAAGATTACAAGGAAATTTCACCTTATGCCTTTCTTTCTTTCCTTCTCCAACATTATTATTCGTCTTCTCATTATTACCATTGTCCTTAGGTTTATTATTATTTTTCCCATGCTTACAATTATTATTATTTCCTTTCTTCTTATTCCCGCCTGGTTGTTGGTTACCATTTGGGTCGGTCGACGATTGCATGAAATGTACATCCACCAACTAAGTGTGATTGGAAGACACAGATGAAGTTGTCCCTCCTGCAAACTGGTTTAGGGACAACTCTTTCAAATGGCTTGTCATCGAGTCTGCAGATTTCACATTGGCGGAGCCTACAATGCCATCGACATGAGGTACGAGTTTTTTTCTAGGGTCATATGTTGATCGTGGTGTCTCTGGAAGAATGTGGTATAACATCCTAGATTGAGTGTATATAATATCTAACTGTCAAGATTTGAAGATTGCTTCTTCCTCAATTGAAACCCCCGATGTAGCAACATCCTTCGAGATAGGAGGATGCAAAGACTTGAGGAACCATTCTAAAAGAATGTTCAGGGGTATGGAGGTATTAATAAACCTCTTCCATCTACTCCACTCGTGGATATGATTTGAGATATGAGTGGTTGTGTCCTGGCGTAAAGTCGACAAAATTTCTAGGCCATCATCATAGTGAATCGACAATTGGAAGTGGTTAAGGAATACTAACACCATCTGAATAAAGGTCCCATATGCCCCCATATGTAGATATATATACCATTTCACAGTGACCCCAATGAGGGTGCATTGAAATATTTTTAATCGAATGGAATCGCCATTAAGGGAATCCAAAGAGAACCATAGATGGAAGGTGGTAACCGGATCACCAGGATCCTCTCCATTCTTACCTTCAAATTTCAGAATGTCTGAAGGAAGCTTGGTAGGGATGGGGGGCAATGTAGGATCATGACACATAGGGTAATTCATGAACTTAGACAAGTATATCAGATTAAGAGTGGCCAGAAAAGGGAGATGGGGTTGCACCATCTGACCCCAACCTCCCTGGAAAGATTTTGTTTGAGGAACTGCAACCCATCTAGGGTGTTGGTAAGAACCATGGCCCTATCTGAGATTGTAAGACCCTCCTCCAGCATAATTCATAATATGTTTGTTGGGCATCATTCTAGTAGGAATGTTCTAATGGGGGTTATAAAAATTACCCCCAGCTAGAGTGGCTTCGGGTTGGGGGTTTCCCAAGGTGTGAAACTTACCACCTCTGGATGATAGAGGTGGATTCATCATGCCAAATGTGTTGATTAGAATAGACATTGACGAGGTGAGGGTATAGAATGGAACTTGAGCAGAAGCTTGTCCCCCCGATTGGTTGCTCCACCCAGAAGCAAGAGGATTAGACCCATGTTAAAAGAGGGAAATCCTCCCATATTAGGAGTCGTTTGAGGGATTTGAGAACCACCAAATGAAAATGGAGTATAAGGAGGTGTAGTGCCCCTAAGACCAATGCTAGCATTAGGACCAACAGCTGGGATGGAGTTTGAAAACTGTGAAGTAAAATTCTTCATACAATAGGAAAAAGGACTAGATACCATAGGGATGGACTAAACATTATAGCTTGGTGAGTGACCAAGAGACCCAAATGGTTTTGAGGCAAGAGATTGAGAATTTACTTTAGGATGGGAAGTAGTAATGATAGGTTCCTCTGCCACTACAACCATTGTGGTTACAAGAGTTGAAGGGGTTCCATTAACTATAGTAGGTGTGGGAGTTGAAGGGCTCCCAATGTTTTGAAGACTCGGTTCTGTACTCATCCTTGTGGAATCATAAGTTTGAAAAGTGGAGGTGTGTGTACCATGCTTAATAACTCCATGCCTTTTAGAAGGAAAAGACTAGAAATACAGTGGTAACTGTTACAAGTGACATGATCGATGGGGAGGCTGGTTCGACTCCACAATGACTTAAGACTCAAGATACAAAAAATAAATCATAAGGCCAACTAGTAATCAAATAGCATACCAAAAATCAAATGTCCAATATGCACACAAATGGGGTAAAGTGGCTGAAAGGGGCCTCCCTCCCTAAAGAATGTATGTCTTACCCAAGAGGTGCCTAAGACTCCCTGTTAAATATTGGAGGTAAAAATATCAGTTATAAGGGCCCTTGTGGGATTAACAACCAGTCAGTTAGATCCCCCTAGAGAGGTAGTCCTCCATAAAGTATGTGTGTTGTCTAACCCTTATCTAACCCAGGGTACCTGCAGAATAACCCCTACAAGTAACCTATGTGGCACATAAGTCAAGAAACTAAGAAACCAATGTACAGTCGATGCACAGGCGAGCAGTCGTAAGTCAAGTCCACTATATGGGCAGGGTAGCAAAGACTGAAACCTTGAAATCATCACCTCTCATGGAGGTAAGGGAAATAGAAAGATCCCCAGATAGGAATAGATCCCCAAAATTATCTCTGATGTTAAGAGGGTATCGGGGGGATAACCCTTCAACCAACCTCGCGTGACCTCATGATTAACTCCGGTGTAAGCAAAGCCTATTGATATTACCAATTATACAATGGATTTCTCCACTCCCTTTGCCAGACACATATGTTGATTTAATAGCCTTGGAGAAGTTTACTCACAAAATCTTGTTCCAAGGCACTAAATTCTAAGCTAGTTTGTGCACCCTAGAAAATAAAATCGTGACTAATCAATTTTAAATTATAGTGTTGATTTTAATGGCCGTGATTACTCCAAAATGTATGATAGTGAAAATCATGATGTTATGACTCAACAAGTAAAGTAAATATGAATACAATGCAAATTCCTAACTTCAATTTTAATGAATGATATGCTTCTTAAAACAATGCAATTTTCAATTTCAACTCTGCAATTCTCAAATAAAAATGCAATATTTCTTTACATGCAGTAAGCTAAATTATAAAGACTCAAAACATCAAAATGCCTAATATTTTTGTATTTTCAATATAAGAAAAAACGAAAATGCATGGACTGAACAACAACTTGATATATAAAGACTCTACTATGTATATAAAGAGACAACTCAAGTAGGATACCAAGAAGCAAGAAACCCAACACTATGTACAAGGACAATCAAAATTAGAAGATGATGAGAAAGAATCCACCCAAAATTCAACCAAAGATAGGTTTCATGTCAGCCCATAGATGCTTAATAGTCACTACAAAGACCCAAGAGGACTCATAAATCATCAAAACCTACCCAACAGCCACCAAACCCAGCCAACAAGAACAAGAGGTTGATGTATGCGACACTTCAAGGAAACATCGCATATGTACGTAGCTTGTAGAAGGACAACACGCATATATATGCGATTGTCAAGAAAAACCTCACTTATATGTTCCAAAAACAAAGCTAGGCAAAGGAGAAGGATGAAAGACTTAGACCCAGAGTGAACAGAGGCTGTCAAACAAGGATACAACAAGAAACACAATAGGAATGAGAGCAATCTAAGGAGAAAGACAGTCCAAACACTAAGAAAGAAGATTCAATCCCCAGTATGGTCACCAATTCTATTACGAGGAAAATCTCTCTATGGCTAGGGAAAACCAAAATAGATGGAAATGACTGTAGAAATCAACTCTAATATCAAGTATGCTATATAAACACAAATTCTAGCAAGACAAGATAAAAGTCCTACCTCGTCCAGACGTTCGATGAAGTTCGTCGTTGAGAAATTGACCCAAAGCAATATACCTTTAACTAGTCCTCAACAACCAAGAAAAACAAGAATATGGTGATAATATATGATTTTAGCACATTCAATAGCATAATCCATTAACATACATAAAAAATACGCCCATAGAATAATAATTCAAATATTTGCAAGATATTAATTGGATGGGAAAAGAGTATTTCTATTAATATATGATCAGCAAAAGTGAAAAAGTTAAAGACTTCTGTGTTAGCACGGTTTAGAACCGAGAACCTAAGTTCCTTCCAGTGGGACCTCCACCACTTCAATCCTCCACCAAAGTAAATCTCATAGAAGAGAGACAATGAAGTTCTCATTAAATAAAAGAATATCTTGGAGGTTGAACACTATTTTCAAACTTAAAGCAGAAAGGGATGCAGACTCAATATCAAATAAATAATTTCTTCAGAGTAAATTTTCTCTCAAATGTTAAATTCTTTCTCCTCCTTTCCATAGCTCAGAATTGGCCCATTTATAGCCTTCAAATGGAACTGAAGGGCCAAGTTAAAATGTTTCCAATATATGGAAGGCCAAGGTTCATAGATCTCATGTCGTTACATGGAAACCCAACACCATTTTTCAATTACGAGAACATTTCCTGATGTACACACACTGTAGTGGTTCAACCTGCATATACGCATTTTGTATAGCAGGCAAGGTGCGTATATGTAGAAAAAATGTATTTTTAGCTTTGGGATTTTCAAAGATGGATGAAAAGTCTGCATAGGGAAATGGAAAAGGTCCCTCTCTGCAAGATTGCATAGGGTGAGGCAAATCTTTCTATAAAACACGGTTGTCGATTTTACCTATGCATTAGCTGAATGCTGAAGTTGTTTTCACCTAAGACTGTTGCTGGTTATCTGGGAGTGGGAGTGAAGATGTGGGTTTTCAGGCCCGTGGAATGAAGAGGAAGGTTGTCATGCCTGTGATAAAATATCTCCAAGTGAGAGAGTTTGTTGAAAAAGAAAAAACATGTTGTCATGCTTGTGAGAAACTGTCTCGAGGTGAGAGAGGTTGTTGGGGAAGTGATTTCAACTGGAGGGAGCCCAACAATAGATATAGTTCTCTGAGAATTCATGTTCGTCCTGTTGTTGAATCTCTCGAAAGGAAGTGGGGCAACCAAAGGACTGTTGAGCAGAGAAGGGGCACACTTCCTGGGGTGGGACATGCATCTGGGGAATGAGAGGTTGTAGGCTATGTGTATAAGTTGGATTCTTGGAGGGAATCCTTCCTGATTGACTATGTAACATCCCATTGTCTCAGCTTAGCCTAGGAATCCCTTTACCTGGGTGGATTTTAGTCCCAACTTGGGGGTGACCCACTGAGTCGGATTATTTTTGGCATGAAATGAGAGCGGAGATATAATAAATAAATGCATAGAGATATCGTGGATATACAATAATATAACATAAATTTATTAGAGATGCAACCATAAACACAAAGATACAGTAATACACAATTTCTATTAATGAAATAAATGTACATAGACTGTAAAAATACAGAGTGAAAGACTCGCTCGAATGGTGGCATCTTATATCTGAGAAGAGATGTGGCGGCTACACACATTCGCAAGAAGATGATTACAATGAGGATTTGAAGGAATTTTTACAATAAACAGGAATGCCCAAAACCCTAGACATCCAAAAACCTAACCCTAGGATATGAAGTGCCAAAAGTCATGTGGGCCTCATTTGGGTAAGTTAGTACATCAACTTCCTGGGGTCATAACTTTTGCATACAATCTCCATTTTAGGTGCATGATATCCCATTGGAAAGGTATCGTCGAGGAGATTCATTTTGGATGAAATATGGAACGAACTTCCAAATTTCTCCCCATTTTCCCAAAAACGTCGTTTAGGGCCTCAAAATGGCCTCAAAAGTTAAAAACTGCTAAAAATAGTAAATTACCAAAATTGCCATAAAATTGTTTTGAGCTAGTTGGAAAAGGTGGGTGGCCACTGATATCCACCTAGATCAATCCTCCATCCTTAGGAAGAAATGGTCTCCATTGATTCGAGTGCTCCATGGAGAGGAAAAAACATTTGCTGATTCTGAATCTTGGTGAGCTACTTGCCTTGTTCGAGACGTCGCGCTGCTCAGTTTGTGGAAGTCTGTCGCGAACCTATTGAGGCCGAGTCTATTCAACAAGTTGAACTACATGAGAGGATAGTGTACAAAAGGAATATGTGAACTTTTTTTCAACCTTGTATACCTACTTCTGTTCGATAGAAGGTGCTTGGGGTGAGGCTGTAGTGGTTGCAGTGTTCTTCTGTTCCCGTTTTGAATAGATTGTGAAGAAGCTGAATTTTGCAGTATGAGATACTACCTTGTGACACTGTTTAGGTGGAACAATAGTGAACTACCTCTGGTATTTTGTAGAGATTACCCCCTAGAGAAACAATGACACTGCAGGGTTGAAACTCATAAAAAACATGGCGTTTCCACATATATGGTTGGCCCAAGAGAACATCACAGACATATAGTGGGAAAACATCACATAATACCACATCCTTCAAGGGTTGGATGTTGTATGAAAATAGACACTGTTGGCTGACTCAAATATCTCGTCCTTGGTGAAGCCACTCGATATTGTATGGCTATGAGTGTGGTGTTGTCGACAATCCCAACTATTTGATGACCTATGCTTAAATGAGGTTCTTATGGATTCCGCTATCAACAATAAAATGTAGCAGGGTCCCCTTCACCCACATCTGTGAATGAAAAAGACGCTCCCCCTCTTCAGGATCTGTTGGTTCTTCTGGTCGAATTGTTGTAGTCACAAAAATAGAAGTGGGGTCTACATCAATGATCTTTCCTTTACCAGTATTTTCATAATCAAATTCTGTATCAAGGTTCAACTCCTTGTCTTTGATATCGGCCACCAATGACTATTTTGAGCGACATTCATTAGTGTTGTGCCAGGGGATTTTTTGGAAATCACACCATTTTTTGGTGTCCTTCTTTGTCTTCTCGTGACCCTTCTTTTCCTATGGCTTGGATTGGTTTTTGGGAGACTATTTGTTAGGTCCATCTTTGTCATACTTTGGTTATTGCAGATTTGCATACCCGAACTCCAGTTTTTTCAGGTGCTTAAATTTCTGCTCGATTTTAACATCATATCAATACGCAGCACCAAGTGATAAGATATCCAGAAAATCCATTCTTGTTTGGATGTATCTGTGTATAGCCCCACAGTATTTCAGAACCAAATGTCATTCGGAGACTTTGATGCCCAACTTAGTGTGCAAGGTATGGAAGTTATTGGTGAACTTTGAAACTGCTTATCCCCTCTCTTTCCGTAGTGTGGTCCATCTCATGTACTAGTCCTCATGGTTTCCAATAGGGTAATAATGTTCCTTTACTACATCCACAAAAAAATATCAAGTGGACTCGACCCCATATATTCTAGACTCCTCTGTTGAACTTTTCTCCCAGTAAGTTTCCCACCAATGTTTGACATGGGGGAGATATTTAAGGAGTGTGAAGGTGATCTTTTGCCTATCGAAAAAATTATGAACAGAGAAATAACCTTCTAACAGATTTAACCATTTGTCTAGGGAATTCGCATCTATCTGACCTTCAAATATGAGAATATCAAAATTAACCTATACCTTGAAATGAGAGGTGATTCCAAAGTGGTTATTTGATGAAGATGCACATGTTTCTATTGGAAAGGGTTGAAGGATGTGGGAAAAATTCTCCATCATTTCGTCCCTTTGTTGCGTGAGAGCTTGCTCAAGCAACAAATTGATAAAATTGTCTACTTTGTCGTTTTTCTTTTCTTCCTCCATGGAGGGTTTCTTGGGCATGCGAGAGATATTGTATTCAAGAAAGACAAGATTGACACCCAACTTTCTCTACTCGGACCTCGTCAGGGACATGCACTGAAAAAAAGATCAAGAGCAGCCTGCTCTAAAACCACTGATCCGGATTATTTTCGGCACGAAATGAGAGCGGACATATAATAAAGAAATGTGCAGAGATATCGCAGATATCCAATAATATAACAGAAATGTATCAGAGATGAAACCATAAACATAGAGATACAATAATACATGATTTTTATTAATGAAATAAATTTACAAAGACTGTAAAAATACAGAGTGAAAGACTCGATAGAATGGTGGCATCTTATCTCTGAGAAGAGATGTGACGGTTACTCGCATTTGCAAGAAGATGACTACAATGATGCTCTAAAGGACTTTTTACAATAAACAGGAATGCCCAAAACTCTAGACATCCAAAAACTTAACCCTAGGAGATGAAGCGCCAAAAGTCATGTGGACCCCATTTGGGTAAGTTAGTACATCAACTTCCCGGGGTTGTAACTTTTGCATACGATCTCCATTTTAGGTGCATGATATCCCATTAGAAAGATATCATCGATGAGATTCATTTTGGAGGTATTACCTAAGAAATTACTATATTGCTCCATGTTTTCTGAAAAACGTCGTTTAGGGCCTCAAAATGGCCCTGAAAGTTAAAAACGGCTAAAAATAGTAAATTACCAAAATTGCCAGAAAACTGTTTTGAGCCAGTTGGAAAAGGTGGGTGGCCACCGATATCCACCTAGATCACCCACTACTGAGAGTGATGATAAAAATTTTCTATGAATGTGAGGTTCGTGGAATGTCTACACACAGTTGGTGGTATTCTATAAAAAGATAAGTATAATTTCTATGTTCATTTACATGATATGTATTTGTACATGTCTAATATTTATAAGTATTTTATGTATATGATGTATGTGTAGGCTTACTGTTATTTCCACATTAATCTGTATATTAGCATAATGTAATTTTTTGTTAAGTTATATATGTATGATGTTCCACAAGCATTTATATGGGGCATAACCCAACAGGTTTATGGTTGAGTATGCTACATTTTGGTTTCCAAAATCTCAACATGAAATATTTTCAGTGGCATGACCAACTTGGGAAGTTGGGGTATGTCACAAATTGGCATCAGAGATTGAACATAGAAGAATTGAGGTAGAATGCCCCGACTTGGGTGGCTAGGTTTTATAGTTGTTACACATGATTTTGGTCACTTTGGTGATGTCTTAACAATGGTGTATTCAGGCTCCCAACAAGGAATTTTTACCTAAGAAAAGTGGCCTTTGTCTCCTTCCAAAAAAACATATTTTCAAAGAGACTTCACAGGCTGCACATAGCCTAGGGTGCAATAATCCCTCATTCTTGCAGGCCACCTACACCTAGGGTGCGAACTTCTCACAGTTTTCTCCATACACAGGGTGCGAATCTGTTTTTAAGCTTGGAAAGGAGAAGAGGTCTCGAGGGTTCTAGAAGGGAATCTTCTAGAAAATGAGTTGGCATTCGTATGGTTGTCATTTTACTGACTTCGAAGATTTAATGGGATCATCCTCATCCATGTAACCATCTCTCCTTCTCCTATATATTGAAAGGTTTCTCATGCAAAAGGTTAAGCAAGATTGAATGAAGAATTGGTGAAATAATTGTGTGAAGAACCCTGCTTGGACAGAGGCTTGAAGGCTTAAGTTGGTCTATCAAGAGGAATTGGATCTTATTCATGCAAATATAGAGCAAGTGTCTTTGTTGGAACCAAGGGTCACTGAAAGGGAGCTTGCGACATCAAGGTGATCGGGTTGTATCTTCTACTTTCAATTAATATGATACAACGACATGTCCCTTTCCCATAAAGTCACTCTTACTTTATTGTGTAATTCATTGATCATATGCATAAGTCGACATTGAATACCTTTTTCTATCTTCACTTTGTCTGGTTTGTGTTGTCTTGGACTTGACCTCACGAGAGCACCAAAGCGAAGCGGGAGCAACAGAGACCTAAGAAAGAGATATAAAGGTATGTCACTTATTCCTCCTTATTCGTTGATTCAATGATTACAACTTAGGGAAAGATTCATGTCCTATCCTATTTTGTTCTAGATCCAGGTGGATCTAGGGAGATCTGTTAGTGTCCACACCTACCGATTAGTCCGATAACAAAATTGGCGACTCCACTGGGGATGCAACCCGTTTTTTGGTGTTTTTTGGTGTTTTTCCTTGGCCATTTTCTCTTACCTTACCAATTTTCATTTATATCAATCTCTGAGTCTTGAGGAGACCCTCACAGACTCTCTGGGTCCAGAGGTGCCTTGAAATTTTTTGTATTTTTTCCAAATTTTTCTTAGTTTCAGTCATTCTCGTATTGAACCCTTTTATACCCTGCAAGAACTACTAGAGTTTGCACCCTACTATGCAATGCAGTGCAAACATCTCACACTTTGCTTGTAACCAGCCTGTAAGAATGCTCCATTCTCGCACTATACACTACTGCTTGCCTGCGAACCCATTTTTCAAAATTTCAGGATTAAGGTCTTTTGTATGCCCAGATACCTAGATTTGTATGTGTGTCTGAAGAGAACTTGTTGGGCCATTGATTGATTGTTTCTTGACTTCGGATTTTGTGAATGATTAGTCTTCGCAAATCAAAATCTCTTCTTGTTCATTTTTTCTCAATTGTTATCTCTTGACCTTTTCTTAACAAGGATATAATCTCTGGTCCTGAAATCCGAGTGCTTGTTTGGTTGGGAGCCGGTGATCGGTTTAAAAGTTGGGATTATTTGTCTTTTTCAATTGCTCATTACTTGGAAACTTCTCACTCTCATGCATTTGAAAAGACTAGTCTTTTCTGCTTGTTATGTTTGTCTTCATTGAAAGATTGGTTTGGGTTTTGCTGTATATTTCTTTTCATTAGTTGTTGGTTTTCTTAGTTTCACCACTGTTGTGTGGTTTCTATTGAAAATTAAAAAACATTTTTCTTTTTAAAAGAAATTTTTTACATTGAAAATATTGAAATTCAATTGTTTAAATAGAATGAATAGAGAATTGGCATTGGTCGTGATTTGTTGATATTGAATTTTCAAAGAAGATTATATATCATAGTTCAATATTGTTCCAGAAAACTCCTCTTTCCCTCCTGTAAATAGGATTCATCGAACAAGAATTGATATTTTTCATTCCTATCTATGCATTGTTGGGTCAGAGTCACACAGAACATCAGTTTCATTTCTATCTCCTTTGAGTAATAATATCTTTTAATAATATCGTGAAAATTTTAAAATTTAACTACTAAGTATTTTCTAGGACTCTATTACACCAACATTAGCTAGGCTAGAGCATTGGAATAAGGTAGAGAGATACACTCTCCAAAGCACAAAATACACAATAGCATCTTGTGTTAAGGAGTGTCAAATTCCATTTGAAACATTTTGTCCTGGGAAGCCCTTCTCACACAAGGGTCAAACTCGAGGTCGCATTGATATTGACAGAGTTACTCACCCTGCTTTGTTGATATCGGTGTAGAGATTGCACATATTACAGGGATCACTTGAAGGTATACCCACAATGATCAGTGGAAGCCTCTCAAGTTAATTTCAGGCTTGATACCCTACCCTTGCGTGTGGATTGGACTGTCGACTATCCTCCCAGGATTTATTGTTGTTGGTGGTAACCTGAGTGGCCTATCTTCTTAGGATCTTACACAAGGTGACTGTGAAGGGGCAAGTCTTCACGGTACCTAGAATCGATGTTGGCCAAACTCACTCAGACTCCTTCGAGGGTATACCCACGATTATGTGTGGGATCTTGCACCAGGGTGTAGGTCTGTTAAGGAGGTCTTCAACGTAACTTTTCCACCCTAGCCCAGCCCAGCCCCTTCTCGTCTCGTTGTTGCGACGTTGGATTTCATCACCAACTAGTGACTTCGAAATTAGAAGGTCTTGTTTTCTTGGTGTTGTTTCCTAGATTTTTTACTAGCACATGTTTGTTTACCCAAGTTGACCATAGAATTTTCTTTGTAAGTCTTTAACTCATTCACAATTGACCCTCCACGTCATTCACGTAGAATGCAAGGCTTACCCCCAGAAAATATGGAAGGTTCTCAACCCTTGACTACCAGCTCACCGGAGGGCTCTCCTCAACAGAGTGAAGTCCAAGATGTCACCACTCCACAAGTGTAAAGAACTGAATCTCTAGAACGATTCTAAATTTCCAATTCTCGAGAGGACTTTCGACTTCACCCTGACTCCAAGAGACATATTGTGCGACTGAATTCCTCCATAGAACTAGTTGTTTAGTCTTTTGGATCACCAACCAGGCCTTTCCTAGGACCCAAGGGTCAAGATCCTTTTTGGCCTATCGACATATTTAGATCGGACCTCTTTGGCTCAAGAGAAGGCATTGATATGATCGTCTTACCTGAGCTACCTGAAACATCTAATCTAGATGTAGTACCATCTACCACTGCTTATTATTTTCCTAGTAGAGAAGCCCCACAGGTCGACCACATCATGAATCTCCCTTTACAAATGGTCCATTACACAGATAATATTAGCCTTCATGAAAGGATTATTGCGGCTAGCCAAGACCCTATTGGTACACTGCTTTTTCCCAGAGTCACCCCGACACTTCCACCCGGATACCATGTGTTGAATGCCTCTATTCTCATTCCTACACACATCACATGCGAAAATCCTAGTGGTCCCTCTTCTTTTGGGCACTATCCTCTTGGTTTCATCCTGACACTTCCTCCGCCCCCTTTAAGAGGACCTTTTCCATCCTCTATCGGAGGCATTGATCCTAGTGGCACCATTCCATCGTTCACACCAAATTACTAGATTCCTGTTGGTGGACAATTCCACCAAGGAGGCCCAACTCAACCCCCCTTTGCAGGGAAAATCCCAATTGGAACACAACCCCTAATTGGAACACAACCCCCGATTGGAGGACAACCCCCACTAACCCCACCCTATGGACAAAACATACCTCCATCCTTGGCCCAATATTGGAACCATCTGATCCAACATAATCCCCAATCGACTTGGGGGAAACAACCTCTAGCTACATCCATTACACCCCCTAGCATAGGCCAACCATATCCAGGTACATCAAATCCTCTTTGGGGATCAACTACTCAACCCCACGCCCCCATTCAAGGGTACAACCCTAAGAGTTACTTTCCTCCACAACAACCACCGAATCTGCCTGGATCCTTGCATTATATGCAAACTACTTATGGTCCCACTGGTTTGCTGGCAGGACTCCCTCCCCAAAGTCACCAGTACCCACATGTGAACAAAGAGTTACCTTTCTTAGCCACCCTAGACCTCCCAGATCTGTAAAGGATTTTAAATGATCCAATATGTCACTCTCCCCAATGGCCCGCCATACTGGCCAAACTACCATCCAAAATCCCTAAATTCGATGGAAAAGTGGGAGAGGACCCGAACAATCACATAATGACTTTTCACCTTTGGTGCTCATCCAATTCCTTGATGGATGACTCTATTCGTTTATGCCTTTTTCAATGAACTCTCACAGGTTCTGCCATGAAGTGGTATATAGAATTACCACGAGGCTTATTCACTGACTTCAACACCCTCTCTATGGCTTTCCTCACCCACTACCAGTTACCGATCTGTTATGAAATAGGAACTGAGATTTTGAGCTCCTTTAAAAAAACCAAATCCACTCATATCTCTGATCACATTCATGAATGGCGATGGAGACGATGTCTCATCAAACTCAAACTTCCCGATCAGTTGCTGGCAGAATGGTTCACGAAATCATTTGTGAATGACATCAGTTGTGACATCGCCATGGGTGGATTTGTCACAAAATAATAGGCCATTAGTCATGCTCAATACCTTGACCTCGTTTACTCGCAAACGGGTACTCTTTACGACTTACTCCCTGATGCACCTCATCCTTCTACTTCCTCCACTTCAACTACTCCTGTTGCTTCTCATGTGGCTGACGATGTGATTGGCACTTTCCATGCCCAACAACATTCCGTCCAAACCTCTAGCAACAACCCCAAACTCATTTCTTCTAATGTTCAAAATGCTCCTTCTCCTAACCCTCCCACCGACAAGACTTCCGAGGTAAATGTTGTTCAATCTACCCCCGCCGGTAAAAACAAATCCAGAAAGGGAAAGGATAATAATAAGGAGGAAAAAAATAATTCGCAAGTAAAAAAAACCAAAACACCACCTGTTGATGATAGGGATAAGTGCAAACCCTGATACCCTTGTCTTATTTTTGGTGATGATCACTACACCAAGGATTGTCCACGACGAGCTGAGGTTACTAAGTTCCTTCAAGGGACCCCGAAACCACCCACTCTGGCCATATTTTCACAACCCTTCCCTTCTCAACAACATGCCCAATTGGTCATTCATGACAAATCCTCCCCCTCCAATACATCCTATCTATTAATGTGTATAGGAGATTCAAAGAAAAATGACATCGCACTTACCACTCAAGCCAAAGATTATTCCTCCTCTAAAGAGAAGGTTGATGCTATACCTCCTTCATTGGTCCAACCATATCCCACGACTCCACCTACAAATGATCCTTTTCATCTCGAACAACCGAGCCTCGACACAGTTCTTTGCCCTCCTCCAAAGGGCGTTGTTCGGAAATCGGATTTCAATCCTCATACCCATGCTGCCCAAAACTACAGTATTGTTGAAGATCTGGCCCAAGCACTATCCGTGATGTCAGCCCTCGAAGTCCTTCAAAGTTGTCCTATACAATGGAAGGCACTGTTGAAAGCTATCGGTGGAATCGACCCTACACATACAAATTTAATAATTTATGACTAGGAAGATCACATTCCAAGGTTACCCCCTCAACTCGCATTCCAAATACAAGTTATTGTCTCCAACAAAAACATTTGTAGAACTATTATCGACGAGGGTGCCTCGACGTGTGTCATGTCTATTACCTACTGGAAATCCATCGACTCTCCCTCTTTGACTGAATCCCATAACACACTCAAATCCTTTAATGGCTCTGGTTTTAAGCCTTAAGGTGTCCTCCCTTCGTTGCCAACTATGTTAGAAGGAAAAACAATCCAAGTTGAAGTGGAAGTTTTTCACACTCCTCTCGATTACAATCTTCTACTTGGCCGTAGTTGGATTGATTCCATGTGCGCAGTTGTGTCAACCCTTTTTTGTGTTGTACATTTCCCACATCAAGGAAAGGTAATTACCGTCGACCAATTATCCTTCTTTAACTCAGATGCCCATACTGAAAATGTACCGTTCATTGCCAAACCCCCCCCCAGATATGAGAACGTCGGTGTGGGTCTTCTTAAAGACTCCTCGTTAATGGGTACCTTCCCCATCCCACTACCTAATGTTCCACATCTGTTTGTCACTTCAATCAACATGATCTCCACCTCTATTCGTGAAACCCCTATATCTCATGACCCATGGTTAGTACCCAGCCCCAATGATTATTTTTGTTATGGCAACGAAATGCCTTTGAGTCTGGTCGAATCTGCCTATCAGACCTTTCAATCGGCAACCCCTTCTACCCACTCTCTTGGTGATTTATCTCCAGATCCATTCCGTGTTATTTTTCCCACGGAAGAAATGATTATGTCTATCATGGAAGACACCCCCTAGGACGATGGACATAATTGTTCCATCCTCTTCCTAGAACAACACACCATTGAGAGCTACCAACGAATCTTGACCCCATCGAATGTTTTCGACATTTCAACCGTTCTCGAATCTAAACAAATTGTGTTTTTTGAAGTGAACTTAATCAATATCTCACCCACCATTCCCCTCGACATATCCATAAAAACTAGAACTGTCAAAAATGTGCATATCGGAGCTTCGTGTTCCCCTGACGAAATCGTCACCTACAAGTCACTTTTCAAATAATTTTGTGACGTCTTCGCCTGGAGCTATGAATAAATGTCAGGTATTGACCCCGACATTGTGATACATGAGATCAAGACATACCTAGATGCTAAACCCATTTGGCAACACCTTTGTCCGGTCCACCCGCGTAAAGAGGCCTCTATCAAGCTTGAAGTCGAGAAACTTCTCAAAGCCGACTTTATTTATCCAGTGAATCTCACTGACTGGGTTTCCAATCTTGTCCAAATCGACAAGAAATAAGGCACAATCCACGTGTGCATTGATTATAGATATATTAACAAAGCATGTCCTAAAGACAACTTTCCCAGCCCCTTCGTCGACCATATTGTCGACGATTGTACCAGAAGTGAAATCTTCTCCCTGATGGATGGTTTCTCCAGATATAATCAAATCAATACTGTTCCCGAGGACCAACACAAAACCGCTTTTATTTTTCCTTGGGGCACTTTTTCCTATCACAAACTTCCTTTTGGTATAAAAAATACTGGATGAATCTTTCACTGAGCTATGTCTTATGCCTTCCATGATATCAAGCACTTCGTGCAACCATATCTTGATGACTTACCCGCTCATTCCATGCGCCGGGTCGATCATCCAACACATGTCTGAGCCATTTTCCTCCAATGTCTGTTTTACCATATATGCTTGAATCCTCACAAATGCATTTTCTGCGTAGAATTCAGCTGACTTCTAGGCTTTATTGTTTCACGTCAAGGGATCCAGGGAGATCCTTTGAAGGTTGAGGCAATTCTCAATCTCCCTCCTCCTTCTTTGCTTCGCCAGTTACAAAGTTTGCAAGGAAAAGAAAAATTTCTTCATCGTTTCATCTTGAACTATGCCAAGCTAAATCTTGGATTTATGCAACTACTCAAAAAGGGGTCCGAGTTCATCTGGGATACCATCACAAACAAAGCTTTTGAAGCTTTGAAATTGTCCCTGACATGTACTTCGCTTCTATTCCCCCCTGATTACAGTTGCGATTATTTCCTCTACCTCGCAGCCTTGGATTACACCATCACTATGGTTCTTGTCCAGGAGGATGAACATGTCATCTATTACTTGAGTCATAGTCTAACGCCTACCGAAACCAAGTATTTACATGTCGAAAAACTGGCCTTGGAAGCTGTCCAAGCCATTCAACGTTTCTGTCACTATATCCTCTCTCGCAAGACTCCGGTAATTTCTAACTGCAACCCTATGAAACACATTCTCACACGTCAACTCCTAGGGGGAAAATACTCCAAATGGATCGTGATACTCCAGGAGTTTGACTTGGAATTCGAACACACTAAGTCCAAGAAATCCTTAGTTTTTTCCAAGTTGATATGCGACTTTCCCTACTCTGAGACGGAAAAGGTGGCAGTCGATTCATTACTTGATGAATCCCTTTTCTTGATTAGTTCCGATGATCTTTGGTACGGAGATATCATCATATATCTCCAAACCTAGAATTTTTGGCCCAATTTGTCTAGTAGTGACTACCATCGAATACACTACCAAGCCCGTCAGTATATTATCCTCGGTGATACTCTTTATCGCCGTGGGATTGAATCAGTTTTTTGACACTACCTCACGTTTGACGAGGCCCAGAAAGTCCTAAATGAATGCCATTATGGAGCTTGTGGTGGTCACATGTCTGGGTATGCGACTGCCCATAAAATCTTGCTAGCTGGGTATTTTTGGCCCTCTTTAGTTAACGATTGTATAATTGTCATCCAAAAATGCCACACTTCCCATACCTACAACCATAAAATACGATCAGATCCCGCTCCTCTTCACCCTGTGGTATCTGTTATTCCTTTTGCGAAATGGAGTATCGATTTCATGACATGTCAGCCTCACTCGGCCAGGGGGCATGGATACATTATTGTAGCCATAGACTATTTTACGAAATGGGCCAAGGTAATGCCAACATTTGACAATACCGGGAAGACCACAACATTATTCATATTCAATCACATCATAGCTCGTTTTGGTGTTCCTCAGGCTATCATCACCGATCACGGTAGTGACTTTAGAAACTTCATGATGTCCAAACTCACTGAAAAGTTGGGTCTTCGCCATGAAAACTCAACGCCCTATTACCCACAAGCAAATGGCCAAGTCAAAGAAATTAACAAATTCCTCATAACCATGCTTCGACGAATGATAGGGATTCACAAAATGAGTTGGCACATGATGTTGTTTTTAGCATTGTGGGCTTACTGGGCGTCCATTAAGTCTGCTATCGGGTTTACACCATTTCGGTTAGTCTATGGTCTAGAATCCATCCTATCGATTGAATGTGAGATACCCTCCCTAAAACTAGCTGTCAAACTCCTACCAAACACTTTTGTCGAAGAAGAATGTATGTTGTATCTCATGCGATTAGATGAAACTCGAGGCGATGCTACCCTAGTCATAGAAGCCTAGAAGAAACGTGTCAAGGCCCAATATGACAAACATGTCAAGCCTCACATTTTCTCCGAAGTAGATCTAGTTCTCCTTTATGAACAAGATCGGGATATGCTAGGAGCTAGAAAATTCAAAGCCATGTGGTGAGTTCCTTACATCGTTAGATGAGTTCTGGAGAAAGGAGCTTACAAGTTAGTAGATTACGATTTTATCCCCTTGAGTGAACCCATAAATGGGTTGTACTTTAAGAAGTACTATGCCTAAGATCACCTATGCATGAGTACTTGTATTTTATTGTATCATACTTCTTGTGTGTTACTGTAGTATGCTTTTTTGTTATTTGGTCTCTACCCTTATGTTACGTTGTGTTTGGTTTCCAGATGTCGGAGTCTTCACTACCCCACATTGGCTTCGCTGAAGGGGCTAGCCGTAGTACTCAGAACCTTGCTTCTGTTGCTTGGGAAATTTACGCCCCTACAAACAAACTTATCACTCTACAAGGTGTGTGTCTCGGCCATGCGACCAACAGTATTGCAGAGTATAGTGCCATTATCAAATTGTTGATTGATGCTATATCGCTCGATATCTGTCACTTGGTTGTATGAATCAATTCACAACTAGTAGTACTATAGTTAAGTAATTTCTATGCTATTCGAAGTTCTACTTTATTACGATTATATTTACGAATTCGCCTCTTGGAACGTTATTTTGATTATATTGAGTATTAGCATATTCCTAGATGTCTAACTACATTAACTGATGCATTGGCTAACTATGTATTAGACATACATTTGGGCCATTTACAAACCAATCACATCACATGTATCACACAACACAAGATAAGCGGGTAGAAGCCGTATATATGTATATAACGATCACAAGTTTTTTACAAAAAAGTTTTGTCCAAGGACCAAAATTTCAAAATTTGAAGCTCATAGCTTCTACAAAGTAGCATCATGGGTGATGCTCACGATAACACATGACTGCCTGGGAAACCCTACAAAGAAGTCAGCCAATAGACTCTGACACACCCACAGTATGGCGTTGATAACGCCGAGGGACCTCTCTGATAGGCATGTCTGGAATTTTAGCAGTCAACCCCTCCAAGTTTTTCTCCACTGCCTCACAGTCTTCAGCATCCCATCACTACACTAGAGCCACCTCTCCTCATCACTGAATAGGAGACGTACCTGGAGGTCGGTATGGCTCCACATTTGTGTCATGGAAAAGAGATTTTTGATCAGTTCTTGGAGAAACATAAAAACATTGCATATGATAAAAAACACAAAAAAAATTAAAAGAACAAAATGTGTACTTCTTACCTAGATCTCCCCACTGAGCATCCTTAGGTAGAGATAAATCCGGATCCCCTTGGAAATTCAACCCAGTATAGGCATAATCATCAACCATCAGCATCTGTGGCCTCAACCAGTCAAAGAAGGAATCGTTGTATTTGATGATAGGCTTAGCTACGTGTCGAGCCATGAGGTTGCACCACCTCAACATCCTCGGATCCTGTGGGGCTGGTAAACCCCACTCAACCTGTAATCTCAGCAAGGGAACCCTCTCAAGAAATAAGGACACCAAAAGTGATCCATACCTGAATTACTTTAGGTCGCCTTTCCTGCATTTTGTCAACTGCCTCTTTATGCTACGAAGGACTGCATCTAACTAGTTAAAGACCAGAGGCTCAGTACACTCTATGGCATACTGAAAGTAGCTTTGGAGAGCCATGTGTGGAGCTGCGCTCCCAGCCATGTGTGCTATGGTGAATAGGATGGTTCTTAGGGTCAATTCTTGGACCCCCTAAATAGCCACCTTACCTTTTCTTCTTTCTCCCTCTGGGACACACTACTGGCGACAATACTCACTCATAGGCAGCCCACTACCTCGGCTACCGGTCAAGCTAGCGTGGTACCCATGCTGTGATAGTCCTGTTATAAAGTAAACATCCTCCATATCCAAGGAAAATGTGTGGACCCCCACGTGAAATACTTGTTGGTCCACGTCCCGCATATTAACGAGGTACTCCAACAACCTGACTTGGGCCCTCATGCCCGAGATGCGAAAGAATTTCAAGAGACCATAGTCTCGGAGAGAGGCAATGGTGCCTGGATCATTCCCGGTAATAGCATCATCCTCTTCATGCTCTCTTTCACACCACTCCAGCATCATGATGGTCAAATACCTGCACAAGAACCATAAGAAGGGAGTCAACAATTCATTTCAAGCCTTGGCATATTTTTCATTGAGAAAAAACCAAAGTGCTATTTCATTTTCCGGCCCTCGCAGGTGCCCCTTTAGCATAGTGAGAGGTTCTCACAGGTGCCTTTGGGGCCACCTGCAAGAATCATGCATTCTCACAGGTCCCATATGGAGAGCCTGCGAAAACGCCTGGGCGCAAGTTTTGGACCTAAAACAAATTCAAAACCTTGAAATTTGCCAATGAAAACAAAAAATTGAACCATGAAAAGGTAGAAGATAGGGAGCTTACCTCGCTGACAGACACGGTTCACCAAATGGTTGCTTGTACTTTCCACACTTGAACACTAAAATTCAAGGGCAAAAGAGGGTTTTGGGCACAATTCTTGGAAAAATCACAATGACTACGGTAAAATCCCTTTTACCCACTTATATTTACTTTAAACCATTTTTGTTGATTTTTATATTGTTTTATTCATCAAACCTAATGCCTAATAGCCCTATGAGTGAGACGTTTTGCAGATATAATGAATTTGAAGTCCACACGAAGGAGTATGGATATTTTCTCTTTTTCATTGCATGCTTAATTGTTTTTTATGGTTTTTTAGACAAAACCTCGATCTTGGTCCTTGTTTGTTCTCACGCTCGAAAATACATGAGAACGTAGTTGAGCACACTTTTATCACTTTTTCAGGCTCATAAAGGTTATATGAAAAAGGAACCCCCTGGAGTTCTCTTTAATCTCTTCTCAGACTCTCTAAACATGAAAAGATTGTCGAGCGACCTTGTTCTTTTCACGCTCGTTAAAGTATTTGAAGAAAATGTCTATTGGGCGATAATTTATCTCTTTTTCTGTCTCATAAGATTACTTTATGAAAAAGGAACTGAGAGAGTTCTCTTTTGAGTGTTTTTCCAGACTCTATAATCATGAAAAAACTTTGAGTTTTCTATCTTTGGACTCGTTAAACAAACATCGAAAGACCTATAATGGGACCGAACCACTCCTTCCTAGGGTTCGTTAAACATACTCCGAGGGACTCATCCGAAGGATGAGCTTACATCAACAAGCATATGTTATCCTCCTCAAGCTTGCGTAAAAATAAAGAGGTACTCACTAGAAATCATGGGGCACAATTTGGGAAAGGGATGTGTTTTCGTATTCATATTATTGGCAGTAAGTGTCGCTCTTGAACATGACACCCCCTATTCATTATTGGAAGCCGGTTTGGGAAATCATTTGTCTCTCATTCAACTTTCTACAAGGTCATATCCTGAGTCGTCTCTGAGTCAGTGCTGCCAAATCCCTGGTCGTGACATTCATATGTTCAAGAGAAGTTCATCTAAAACCTTTATTTGAGTCGGCCATTTGCAGTTTTCCATTCTCACCAAGTCGACCTTCCCTATGTCCATTTTCATCTATATTCATACTCTGTTTCACCTTCAAAATATGTTACTTATTTTGTGTCATTGATGAGGCATACATCAAGGCCCTCATGTGACGAGTCTTGTCCCATCGACTCCAACTCATTATCCGGAAACAAGACTTAGAAATTATTTTGTACCTTGGAACTTGCATGCCTCAATGGCAGGTTCTCTCGCTTCCAACAGTGGGTTTTCATCATTGAACCCTGATCGGGAGATTCTGTTGAATGTTCGACCTCAGCTCATTTATTCACATTCATTGGATTGTACTAGTGTACCTTGGGAGTCATTGACATTAATGGTGATTTCCCTCGCACTTGTTAATGGTTTCATCAATGACCAGTAATCAAGTGGTTCCTACCATGTTAGACTTCAACACATGTAATCACATGGCTAGATTCGTACTTTCAGGTGACGAGCTTGAAGACCCGTGTCTCATCTTTTTTGATCTGGGCTGCGATGGAATATGTATGATTTGATGACACATAGATCCACTTTGTATGTCATGTGGCTATGTCATCATAAATTTAGTCTTCTCGCATAGATCCACAGTGTATTCCTGGTGGCTATGCAGTATATTTAACAACATGGATCCACAGTGTATGATTGGTGGCCATGACCCATGTTCATGATGACATCCGTATGTGGTCTGAGTATGGGAATGCCTACCTCAGAACTAGTATTATATTCTACAGATGCTTGGTTGTTTGCAAGTTTCCGATTAGGTGCACTCCTGGTTTCTGACACACACATGCAGTTTACAAAGTATTTCGGCTGTCATAGATTACAACCTCATACTTTGGGGGGAATTCTACTACACATGATTTTGGTCACTTTGGTGATGTCTTAACAATGGTGTATTCAGGCTCCCAAGAAGGACTTTTTGCCTGAGAAAAGTGGCCTTTGTCTCCTTCCAAAAAAACATATTTTCAAAGACAGTTCGCAGGCTGCACATAGCCTATGGTGTGAGAATCCCTCATTCTCATAGGACAACTACTCCTAGGGTGCGAACTTCTCACAGTTTTCTCCATACATAGGGTGCGAACCTATTTTTAAGCTTGGAAAGGAGAAGAGGTCTCGAGGGTTCTAGAAGGGAATCTTCTAGAAAATGAGTTGGCATAGGGTTGTCATTTTACTGACTTCTCATATTTGATGGGATCATCTTCATCCACGTAACCATCTCTCCTTCTCTTATATATTGAAAGGTTTCTCATGGAAAATGTTAAGCAAGATTGAATGAAGAATTGGTGAAAGAATTGTGTGAAGAACCCTGCTTGGATAGAAGCTTGAAATCTCTAGTTGGTCTATCAAGAGGAATTGGATATTCTTCATGCAAGTACAGAGCAAGTGTGTGTGTTGGAACCAAGGGTCACTGAAAGGAAGCTTGCAACATCAAGGTGATCAGGTTGTATATTCTACTTTCAATTAATATGATATAGTGGCATGTCCCTTTCCCACAAAGTCACTCTTAATTTATTGTGTAATTCATTGATCATATGCATAAGTTGACATTGAATACATTTTTCTATCTTCACTTTGGTTGGTTTGTGTTGTCTTGGACTCAACCTCATGAGAGCATCGGAGAGAAGCGGGAGAAACAGAGACCTAAGGAAGAAATATAAAGGTATGTCACTTATTTCTCCTTATTAGTTGATTCAATGATTACAACTTAGGGAAAGAGTCATGTCCTGTCTTGTTTTGTTCTAGATTCAGGTGGATCTAGGGAGATATGTTAGTGTCTGCACCTACCGAATAGTCTGATAACAAAATTGGTGACTCCACTAGGGATGCAACCCATTTTTTGGTGATTTTTGGTGTTTTTCCTTGGCCATTTGCTCTTACCTTACCAATTTTCATTTCTATCAATCTATGAGTCTTGAGGAGACCCTCATAGACTCTCTGGGTCCATAGGTTCCTTCAAATTTTTTGTCTTTTTTCCAAATTTTGCTTAGTTTCAGTCATTTTCACATTGATCCCTTTTATAGCCTGTGAGAACTACTGGATTTCTCACCCTACTGTGCAATCCAGTGTGAACATCTCACACTTTGCTTGTAACTAGCCTGCGAGAACGCTCCATTCTTGGACTGTACACTACTACTTGCCTGTGAACCCATTTTGTAAAATTTTGGGATTAAGGTCTTTTGTATGCCCAGATACCGAGATTTGTATGTGTGTATGAAGAGAACTTCTTGGGCCACTGATTGATTGTTTCTTGACTTTGGATTTTGTGAATGATTAGTCTTCGCAAATCGAAATATCTTCTTGTTCATTTTTTCTCAACTGTTATCTCTTGACCTTTTCTTAACAAGGATATAATCTTTGGTCCTGAAATACGAGTGCTTGTTTGGTTGGGAGTGGGTGATCGGTTTAAAAGTTGGGATTATTTATATTTTTCAATTGCTCATTACTTGGAAACTTGTCACTCTCATGCATTTGAAAAGACTAGTCTTGTCTGCTTGTTATGTTTGTCTTCATTAAAAGATTGGTTTGGGTTTTGTTGTATATTGTTTTTCATTAGTTGTTGGTTTTCTTAGTTTCACCACTGTTGTGTGGTTTCTATTGAAAATTAAAAAACATTTTTCTTTTTAAAAGAAATTTTTTACATTGAAAATATTGGCATTGATCAGGGGATCAAATTTTGCTCAATTTTCAAAGTGCTCGGAATGCGAAGAAAACAATTCCATTGCATCCGTCTCGTCTTCCTGATTCCAATGGTATATTTACTTTCTCAAACGGAGTCTGGATGGAGAAGATATCGCGATCTGTCCGCCAAGCCAAACAGGCAAAATTTTTTGGATGTTGACTATACCTTTCCGTACAGTCCGTACAGTCCGTACGATGACGTGCCAGGACCATACAGGTCGTACGGTGGTGATGTGGAAGATGTTGATTGGTCGATTTTGGGCGAGTCGTATGTTGACACGTGGCCCAATCCAAGGACGCCACGTGTCGCTCATTGGTTGGCAAAGGAGTTTATATATAAAATGTTGGAGGCCACAGGGTTCGACCCCCGGACCTCTCCTCCACATAGTACCTTAACAAATTCCAATAACCAACTGTCCCGCCGATGTTCCTTGTTATAGAAGTCAACACGCGTATATTTAAATTGATGTGTTGTATTAATTGGAAAGGGGGGCGAGCCGGGGCTTAGCCCCGACCTGTGGTTCCATTGTAAACAATGTGACTATATGGTATATGGAGCGGTGTTAACGAATTGCACGCGGAGTAAACCATATAGCCCGTGGACTATTGTAATATGTGTTAATACATTTGCGTGGGGTTTTAGCACTATAACCCACGGTTTGTGCGTGCGGTTGTAACATTTGCTGGCGTTTGGCCCACGGTTCTTTTACATTCCATATGACCCCGAGATGGAGCACGGGTGGAGTTACACAGTTGTGTAACTAAATAACCACCTTTTATCAAACGCGCGAGGTCACATGCCCATACGCCCAGGTGCCTAGGCGGTTAGGGGCTGGAGGCACCTTAACCATTCTACGGTTTGCATCGTTGGCACGGTTGCACCCGGTGCTGGGTTTTTGTACTTAAATGAGCGTGTGAGCCAGGTTTGTTCAAGGAGGGTACGAATTGTAGAACCAGAGACAACAAGCTTGAAGAGGGTTACTTCCATGAGGCCTAACTTCTTCATTTTTCGACCAATTGAGGTGCCGAAAGAGCCCAGACAGGGGTTTTGGGACGCTGGGAAGCCATTGGAGCAGTCAGTTTGTCAGTTTGAGCATTGTAAGACATGTTTTTGAGTACGTTTTGAGCAATTATTAATAATGATCCATTGGAAGTTGGACCAGGAGATGTAGCCCATAAGAGGGGTGAACTCCTTTATCAATTGTTGTGCACATGTGTTTATTTTCAATGTTTATGCTGCTGTCTATGTGTATTTTTCATAAGTAATCCTTAATTTATGTGTTTCAAATTGATTATGTTGCTTTAAACACATAACATTTCACTTGCAATAATTATTCAAGTTTTTCAAGTGTTCTTCATTTTTAGATCAAGTTGGTATCAGAGCACTAGTTTTGAAGACTTGATTGTTTGCAAGTTTTGTTTCTGATGCTCACAAGGTTGAAACTCACAAGAGGAGAAGGTCAACTTGTGGAGCCAAGTTCTTATCCAACAAGGAGGAAGCAGTTTCATTCACCGCAAGTTGCAGAGAGACATTCACCAAGCATGGCTCATGCAAAAGACCATGAACGTGTTCCGAATGAAGAAGAAGACTTCAGGAAGACTATCATACAGTTGAGAGATATGATGAAGGTCATGATGGAATGGAACATGATGTCGCAGGGTGAAGGCTTTAACCCTTCAATGCATAAGGGAGGTGGTGGTGACAAGACTCCAGGTAGAGATGGAGGGAATGGTGCTTCTCCACCACCCTCTCCTCCTCCATCATCATCATATTCTTCTTATTCTACCAGTTTGAAACATCTTCCCAATGGGCATGGTAAAACTCCTTCGCAAATTCCTTCATTAAAGCTTGATATAAAATTTGAGTTGCCACTTTATAATGGAGAAGTTAACACTGAAAAGTTAGATAACTGGATACGTCAAATTGAAGTGTATTCTAGAATACAAAAGATTCAATATGATGAAACCAAAATTCAGTTAGCTTCATTAATATTAGATGGTTCATCACTTATTTGGTGGGAATCTAAGACACAGGAGGAAATGAAAAAGAATAGAAAATTTTGCTTTCCTGGAATGATTTCATTATAGCAATTAAAAAACAATTTTATCCATTGGCTTATAAACAAAAGGCAACCATGGAATGGCAGAATTTTAGACAGGCTAAAGGATAGAATGTACAAAGTTTTACTCAGGAATTTAGGAGAAGAGCTTTGGTTTTGGGAGTTGATTTGTCTTCACAGGAAACATTGCTCAAATATTTTGGTGCTTTGCATAGTTATTTGAGGCATACTATACTTATGTTTAATCCCACGAATCTAGATGAAGTTTGTGTATAGCCTACTCATTTGGAAGCAAGGGGAAGAAACGATACTCATGAGGGTTTCAAGAAGACATACAACTAGGGAGACAAAGGGAAGAAGAAATTCAAAGGCAATGGCAGGAAGAATGCTGCTGTGAAGAAGGAAGGAGAAAAGTTCACAT